>JACJUM010001610.1:16539654-16605212 GCA_020976665.1 Heortia vitessoides | reverse complement strand
TAAATAAAAACATATTTGACTTTAAGTTTGACTTTGACTGGTGTAGATTAAAAACGACTGGGCTAGAATGGACAGCTGCATTTCATATCGCGAAGACGACGCTTTGTGATTGCCATTACACCTGCCTGACGCGGCAAT
The DNA here is from genome assembly GCA_020976665.1 of Heortia vitessoides. Taxonomy (NCBI): domain Eukaryota; kingdom Metazoa; phylum Arthropoda; class Insecta; order Lepidoptera; family Crambidae; genus Heortia; species Heortia vitessoides. Next base: position 16,605,074 of record JACJUM010001610.1, on the reverse strand, counting down.
TATGGACTAAATTCATTCTATATTTTGGAAACCTGTGTCCAGCGATCAATGTTCTGCGACTGCTGTGGTTGTTACTAATATAAAGTCTTGGAAGTTACAGCAAAATCATGTATGAGATACATCTTTAGAAAATATTGTGTAATAGATTAAGAATTCCATTTACTATAAAAGTTGTTTTAAGATATTACTTTCTTAGACAAAACATACTAAATAGGTTTTTAGGAGAAGACTGAGGTACTAGAACCGGCGGATGGCGGTATATCGACTGAATATCGATCGAAACAGCGTAGCTCAAATGCAACAAGGCGGGAATGGGCAGCAGCATTTCCCACCGTGAAGCTATGCTCTGCGATTGCTACCAGGCCTATCCAGCGCGACAATAATGGGCAAATGCCCCCTTTCTTGGAGAGGCCTATGTTCAGCAGTGGATATTCTATGGCTGCTATGATTATGTCACTTATCTTTTATTATTTATTACAAGTATGTTTTCTACTTAATAATATTTACTCGTTTACTACTCATAATGGAACTGGTAAGTTCAGTGACCTTTCAGAATGGGTGCCGCAAAGTAACAGAAATCAATCGGAAAATTTTCATCAAAAATGTAATAAGTTTAAAAAAGCCGTTAAAACGTAATTTTATTGTACTCATTTGATTTGTACTCATCGAATTATAAAAACAAATAAACCAAACTGTGCACCCAATAACGCCTTACAAATGCACAGTAAGATTTCGTGTTTGATGTGCTCTTTTGAGTTTTGAATCGTAAAGGGAATATTGGACGCGAAATTTCGAGCGGAAATTTCGAAGTCACTCAAAGTACTGGTAGCATTGTATCTGCAGACATTTTTAATTGACCCAAATCTGTATCTGCAGAGAAGAACTTTTCACTGCATTGATATTAGCAAGAATAATGCACTTTAACGACTTCAAAAGAAGGTTTATATTGACTTTTTACACTACAATTCTTCATTACCACTATCATGCACCATTCTTGCAGCTTCCACAAAAGGTTGTCTAATAGCATCAATAGTTGTCTTTGACCACGCTGGGCCAGCGTGTTGGCTCTTGCAGAGAGTATTTTTACGACGGAAATGAAGCTGCCCATCCTCGCCCTGTTGTATTTGAGCTACGCTACTTATTCCGGATTTCCTATTCAATTTGTAAAGCAACAGACTAAAAAATCTTTACATCTACAATTAAACTACTAAAATGGCCTGCAAATGAGCACGGCATATATCATGCATGGTTGCTGTTAAGTTTTTGATTGGTGTGGTCTCCATGATAAAATATCAATCACAGAGTAAAACGCCAATATGACATAATGCTAAAACCATTAGTACCAGATAGTACATGTTTGAAAAGAAAGAATTTTTTGTTTGGTACTTACCTCTATTAATAAAAAAACACTAACTTATATTTGTGTTATTCGTACATACGAACGAGGTTTTCGTTTTTGTCGCCTGAATGTTTCTGTCAATTAGTAGAATTCATATTGTTGTATTAATTTCTAGGTTATAATGTCACAAGCGCGAGTGAAAACCTTTGCAAGAACTTTAGTGATTAGGCTATGGTGGTGTTTACCGTAACACGGATCGTGTTTTAGAGGTTCTAGAAGTATTAAAATAAATGTAAGAATGAAGGTGAGAGAACCGAAAAAAGTGAAATTCAGAGGAAGGTCGTTTAAAAACGGAAAAGAGAAACTCCTCAAAGAATCTTCAAGTGGCACCTGGATCTCTACCACGACTGTCGTATGTCGAGTTTTGTAAATAAACGTAATGACGGTTGGAAATCTTGTATGACCGATTCTAGATTTTGACGTAATATGGCTTAGTATGGAAATGTTTCATAGTATTGTTAGCACCATCTCCTGGCGTTCAGCACAGTTATGCTTTTACCAAATGTGAACATCAAGTGATACGCTAAAAAGAATATTATACGAAAGTTTATTATGAGCAAAATGTATTTGGAAAAAGTCAACTTTTAATATCAGAAGGTAAGCTGCTTCGGATCGCAAAATTTAATAAAAGAGGGTTGCTCTCGCGACAGGAAGAATAATGACCGGCGATAACGAGCTGCGACGCGATTTTAACTCTTTTCACAGCCCTGGCTTACAGTATTTACACTTTCAACATTTCTGCATCTTTATTTTTTAACACTTACGCATTTTTTCTGCAGTATAAAAAAATATAATGAATAAATAACATCAAACTTACTGTGAGGTACCGACAGAATAAAATAGTGCCTCCCTCTGCACCAGGTGCGTAAGAAGTGACTAAGATGCCAGAACCGAAAGATGCTGCTCAATCTATCCGAAACAGTGCGCTCTGCGATTGCCAACACACTTGCCCAGCGCGGAAATTATGGGAAACAAAACCTCCTTGGAGAGGTTTATGTCCAGCATTGGACTTCCAGTAGCTGGTATAATGATGATAAAAATGTGCTTGTTTTATTGTATACATAATACCTAAGCAAAACAAACTCTCTTGAAAACTGTTGCCAAAAGGTAGTTAAAATGTAGAACATGAAGAGTAACAGTTAAATAAGCGTAAATGAGAGCCGTCACAAATAAATATACGATGTAGTACTTTTATCTACTACCTGGAATAACGCAAGTATATCTTAGAAATAAAAGACTAAATACATTTTGGGTAATAAGTCAGCTACTATACGTTGCTTCGTTCTCGTAAAGATCTTTTAACAGATATTACCAGCTTATTTTTTACGCTTTCTAGAATGTCGGTTAGGAAAAAATAATAAATTTTCAAAATAACGCTCGGAAAAAATATGTAAGTTTTTTGAAGAATTCAATATGCCCGTTGGTGTTCTATAAGTTCTTAATTAAGAATATCATAGTTTATAGACTTATTCATGGCACAGTTTATCGCCTGACTTTATCGAATTTTAATTAAGGCATTAGGTGTCAAGGGTCATCGAAAGTTAGGGTCTCTATAAATTCTTGATATGAGTTATAATATCGATTATGTGAGGCTGCAATTGCTATTTTTCAGTAAAACCTTCATCAATCAACTTTTAATATCACCCTATGAACCCTTCACCTTTAATGGCGTTCGTTGGACATAGATGCTCATAAGACTTGCCACTTTTGGTAGGCGTGGTGATTATCGAAATCCGTAGCTTTGTAACGCTAGTCATTGTATCACCCATTGAAAGTCCACTGCTAGACATAAGCTTCTCCAAGAAAGGAGGTTATTTAATACGCAAGCGTGTTGGCAATCGCAGAGCGCAGCTATCGCGACGGGGTGCTGCCTTTCCCCGCCCTGTGCATTTAAGCTGCACTGTTTTGGATGGATACACCGCCATCTTTTGGTTTTGATACTTCAGTCGCCTCTTACAACACGTGGTGCAGTGGGAGGTACTATTCTATTCTGCCGGTACCTCTCGTCACCGTTAATACTGCTTTTTAATTCAGAATTGTTCTTCACATAAATAGTGATAACAATCTAGAAATTAAATTCAAACAACAGTGGGAATATTAAGCAGCATTTCCGTCACGAAGTTACGGTTTTCGATTGCTCTGCAGGACCTGAGTTAATAGGCTTCTCTGGCAGTTCTCGCCAGATTTCTGTAGCGCCATGTCTTTGAAATTGAGTTTTGGATTCCCAGTGGCTTATGTGTTTAGCTGTATAGGTGAGGCAATGTTTCCCCGTGACCGGGTGCACAGCCTCGTGCACAGCTTATACGAATCTCATAATACCAATGGGCAAATGCGAACTATGAGTACGAAGCTCAAGGAGCCATTAGCGGATTGTTGGGGTTGGTTTACTCTGTCATGAAGAACCTCCGGTGCCAGCACCCAGCTGGAAGTGCCTTGATTCGCTACATAAAAGCCTGTTGATCTAGCAGCTTTATGTAAATTGGGGAGATGTACGCAAGGATATCGGGAAGTGAGCGCGCCTTTCAGTTTCAGCACTTCCTCGAAAAGGGCAGGAATATCTGGTTAAATTGTGAGTAGTCGATTGCGACTAAGGGTGGTGAGCGACTTTCCAGCTCCGGTACCTCTCTGGACAAGAGGAATTTGAGGGGAAAAATCTGCTGCATCTGGTCCTTGCACTGGCATCAGTCCCCGAAAGCGTCGCAAGGTGCTGTAGGTACGGCGGCTCCTTCATATATAACTGTAAAGTTGGTGATGAGTGAACACCAAAAATAAGTACGTAGTTTTTGTGTTTTGTTATTTGGGATTTGGTCAGTGAGGTAATTATGGGCTAATACCCCCTTAAGTAGGTATATGTTGACCAGTGGACCTTTTATGCTGTGTGTTATGATAACGATGAACATAAAACAATAGTCTATAAACTAGCTGAATATGTATGGAGTTCCAGGTATTTCGTTTTTCTTTTGGGGCTTGAGTTTGGGTTGACAACAAAAATTTGGTTGCGTAAGTATTTGAATAAAACAAAATATTTAATCACAGAATAGACACCACTAACTCAGGACGAACGCAGAGATATTTACAACTAAATAGTCTGGTCGAAAAAAGTTCGCATCTAAATAAATACTAGTTCGATTTCTTAAGATTATGCAGCTGAAAATTAACATTATATTTAACGTAACACGCTGTTTATAACAAACCGCCAATTTATTTAAAACGTTTCTAGACAGTAAATTCTTTGAGTTGAAATTCAGTACACAAATTAAAGGTCGACATCGGAGGACAAATTGAGGATACGGTATATGTTGCCTCAGAGTAATAACGGAGTTTGATGAGGATATAAAACGGAATAAGAAAAACAGCTGTGATGTACCGGCGGGGTAGAAATTGTACCTCCCCCTGTACCAGGTGACGTAGGAGCCGACTATGGTAACGGAACCGACAGATGGGCGAAAGCCCTGACCGTAGATAGTAAAATAAAATGTATAGTCTTTATTTTCTTTGTTTATTAATTGATTAAAAATGCCTTTTCTATATTGTTTTAAGTTTTATTCTTAGTTAGCAACCCATTTAATGTATTTACTAATTGTATTGTTATTATTTTAGTTTCCTTACTTTTTTCTTTAGTATGGTTTAGGATTTTTTTGTTTTCTATACTCTCATTAATGTCTCTATTAAAATACTTTTTCAATAATGAAGGAGACCTATAGTTGGCTGTATTTTGTATTTAATCAAAATTTTATTAGACGCTGTTGGTTTTGCTTACTGTTTAAAATAGCACTTAAAATGAATTACACTATAGTGACACAGTTTTGGATTATATTTGTGGTAGATAATGTAATTATAAATTAATATATATGATGATTATATTATCCAATGTGTAATTTGGACGACACAGTCAATCAAACACAATTGAGTTTCTCTGTAAGAAAAGATTTATTTCGTTAATTTAAATGTACGCTACCTAACAAACAATGAAACAAGTGTTAATAATAACCTTACATACCTGTAAGAAAAGAAACGACATTTAATGTTATTATTTACAATGTCAGTTCCAAATCACAACTATTTTAATGGTATTTTATTTAAACAAGTAATTTCTCAGATTACGACAATGTGAAGTTTTTAGGTTATAATTATTTTGCCACAGATAAAATAGAATGACATTAGACGCGCTACTGCGCGGGAAAATTTAAACTAAGAAGAATATATTTTACATATTTTGACTCATAATTATTTTTGATTAACGAACCATGTGTATCCTGTGTTAATCTAAAATAATTATGATGATGCCTGTGCATTTTCCTACAATATAGTTACCAAAGGAATATAACAGGATCTTATATGAATTCGTAGAATAGACAAAGTAAACATTGTTAGTCTGAGTAAGCGGCATACAGTAACGGTTAAATTGCTCTGCTGCTTTGAAATGTCCATTCTCCGAGGAGACATGTAATCTAGATGTACCTTACAACTGCAGTACTTTGTTTGTAAGTTTGTAAATATAAAGCGTTAACAACCTGTCAGCACGACTAATGTGGTAGAAACTCATTTCTAACGTTATAACAATTACAAATTAGTAAAAATAAATTCCCACAAAACCTGATTCTCGCTTCAAGCACTTATGTTACGGACATCCGACAATAAAAGAATCACAACTAAACTACTTAAATACATATAGTATACACTCAGATATAAGATATCACCATATGTTCATCATCTTATCAGCCTTTAGGAGTCCACTGCACTGGTCATAAGCCTTTTAAAGAAAGGAGATTTTTTGCCTATCATTGCTGCGCTGGGCAAGCGTGTTGGCATTCACAGAGCACAGCTATCGTGACGGGGAAGCTAATGCCCTTCCCCCTCTGTGCATTTAAGCTGCACCTTACACTGTTCCGGATGTCGTTCAGGTACCTTAGTCGTCTCGCCACGACACCTGGTACAGTGGAAGGTACTATTCTATTCTGCCGGTACCTCACGGTATCATATCTTATCATATAAATACTTGTCCTGGGTATATCACTCTAGGTAATATAAAACCCACCTATGGCGCATAAGACAGGATCACAACCTGCTATCGGACTTGTAAGTTTTGATCCCAACGAATTTTCGCGCGGCATCCCATAAGTTGACTTGACTCCGTGATAAATATCTTACTTGCACTTGTATTACGGCTATTTATATTACAGATATTCATACAACAAACGAATTACAAATATAATCATTAAATAGATATAAATAAAACGGTAATGCAGAAAAAATACAAATATCCATTATACAAATATTAGCTCTGGGTGGGGGTCGAACCTTTGGCTCACAAAACGGGATCACTACCATCTGCGCCATTGGGCCAGTTAAAATATTACGAACCTTATAATATCCTAATTATAACAACCTTCAACTTTTTTATCTTGACAGTTAATAAATAAATAAATTCGTACAGCATGTCCTCTTTCGTCATACATGGACCTGACTCTGAGATAAGTCGCTTAAAGTACTTGTGTTAAGGATATCAAATACCAGAATAGCCATGAACATAATCGAAACCCATAGGACGATAAAAATTTGATAGTAACTAAATTAAATACATGTGACGAGCCGTGTCTTTTCCTAATCGTCGATTATGACGATGATTTCATATTTTTGTTACAGGTAAAAGTTTTTATTGATGTCCTGGTATAGTACTAAATACTTTATATACGAAATTTAAAAGTTACCACGGCGTAGCGTCCCTGTATATACTTAAAATTCGCTCTTTATTGATAAAATACATACGGTTTTTGCCTAAATAGTTGTTATATGTAACAAAAGAAAATAGTTCTAAGATTTGTTAAATACAAAATAAAATAAAAACTGATTTACAGGCCCATATTTAATGTACGATTTGTTAGAAGTAGACGTCAAAAAGACATAAACTGGCATCATTAACAGATTCGATGGCACAGATGGTAATGATCATGTCTTGTGCGCCAAGGGCTTGGCTTTGATCCCCACTCAGGAAAATCATAGTATGATAAATGATAGTATTATTTCTTTGTATAGTAGTTCAATATATATTTAAGAATTATTTAAATTTGTGATTCCTCTCTTATCTGATGTTTATAACACATATGTACACTTAAGTGACTTATTTCGGAATCAGGTCAATGTATGAAATGTTGCGTCAATCTAATACTTTCTTAACTTAACTGTACTGACTGGTGTTCATTTTTGCGAGCATCATTTACGGCCTAAATTATTTTTGTTGCATGTCTAATAATTTAATGTCTGATCATAAAATGATGCAAATCCCAAATTTGAATCCGTTCAGGATATTCTGGTTAGATTAGCTATTACCCGATAGCAGAGTATAAAATCGCTCAGCGCTATCTATTGATTTTGTGTATTACTTAAGTTATCGATTATCATAAACCCTACGGGAATAGTACGTTCGAGGGGATGAAAGGTAGCTCATGTCCTTATCCGTATTCCTAATTATATGTATCCAAAATATCAAGATTAGTTGAGTAAATAAAGCATAATAAGGGTAAAATAAATTTTCTTTCTAATTTAAAATACTAACATGGAATGATGCGTGTTTTATTTTGGATCAAAAAGTTTTGATTATTGACGAAATTGAAGGAGATAGTAGTAGCAAGATAGTATTTGCGCATCTAGGCGACCTTGTCAATCACTACTCGAGGACAAAATTTATATGATAAATATTTGTTCTTTTGTAATTTCTTTGTTGATTGACGTTCGTAGCACAAGTGCTTAAACCGACTTATCTCGGAGTCACGTTAATGTATATTCTGTGAATTTATTATTTCTTTCAATATAGTAGTGCATCTAGTATGACAAGTTCCGTGTCCAAGATGGGGCGTGACCGTCAAATGGGCAGTTAGCGAAGACCAAGCTACAGGCACACAGAGCAGCCAGTTTCGTACCTCAAAGCGATACATTCTTGCTGCTACTTGGGAGTCAAATTATGGACTAACTTGCTGGCTACGTTCTAAACATTATCCGATTCATTGTTACGAGTACCGCATCCAACAGATGGCGTTATATATATATATACAAAGCATCGAGGCTGGGTGGGGAATGGTAGCAACGTTCCCGAATTTTCCTGAGCGTATTTTCGCTCCGCAAGTATATGTAGGTGAAATTCTCCTTTATTTGTGAAGGCCTATGTTCGACGGATGGTGTGGTTGTTATAGATGCTTTTTAGATAATGATGATGATCAATCTTAACTAAGATTTAATATCAGTTTATCATCTTCTATTATATTTTATTTTATTACCCGTTTACTGTTCATAATAAAAATAGCTTAATGCTTTTGAAATGCGTACCTTTATCTTTAGAAACAGTTAACAACCAATCTAATAAATTAAAAAACTAAATTACCGCGTTTTAAAGCAGTTAAATCGAAGTTATGGTATATATTACATTACTCATATTAATATTATAAATGTGAAAAAATGTAATTTCTATTTGTTTGTGGCAGAACGAAATTAGGCCAGTATACAGATTGACACATGTGGACCATAAGTAACTTTTAAGACATAAAGTTTGTACTAAAACTAGCGGACGAATTTGCGGGCAAACCATTACTAAAAAGCGTTTAATAAAAACGAAGTTTGTTTGCATTATTCAGGTCGCCTGTTCTATATAATAAAACTTGCTAAATTTGCTGTCATATTGTTTGAAGCAAGGAAAAAACTTCTTTATTTATTCGGTTACATTTGAATCAAGCATTCGAGCGCGATAAAGCGAACTAGCAAGACTGCATTCCGACGACTTGTTTCTATATAATTTTATTACGAGTTTACAATACGTATAAAATGTCGCTGCTACCATTTGTTTTCGGATACGAACACCCTCGCTCCCGCCACTTCTGGCCCACCCGTCTCCTCGACCAAGATTTCGGATTGGCCCTGACTCCCGAAGACATGCTGACGGCGATTGTAACTCCAACACTTAGCAACGAGTACTACAGGCCGTGGAGACAACTCGCAGCAGCCGCTCGCGAAATCGGCTCTAGCATCAAGGCCGACAAGGACAAGTTTCAGATTAACCTGGACGTGCAGCACTTCAAGCTGGAAGGGATCTCGGTGAAGACGGATGGGTACGTCATTGTGGAAGGTAAACATGAGGAGAAGAAAGATGAGCACGGCAGTTCACACGGTGGTACGCGCTGCCTGAAGGCGCGTTGGCTGAGACTGTGGAGTCCCGGCTGTCTTCAGATAGAGTACTGACCATTACGGCACCCAGGAACGTTCCAGAAGTCATCAAGGGTGAGCGGGCGGATCCCATCACGCAAACCGGCCCCGTCAGGAAGGAGAACAAGGACCAGAGCGAAGTCACGAAGAAGGAAGGAAAGAAGTAGGTAATCGCTAAATGTCTTATTAATGTTTTAAGTTATTTTGTGATGGTATTTAAATTGGTATTTGAATAGAGCATTTCTTAAATCCCAACATTAATTATGATGTTATGTAAGACTGATTACAAATTTTATTTATTATTAAATTATAAAATTTCCTATTTATACGGTAATTTGACATAAAATTAGCCATGATTTTTTTTGTGAACATACACATTTCCAGCCAAGACAAGCAAGGTGAATATTGATATTTGGCGGTAGAAAAAAATTAAAATGAGGTACCAATTAAGGCGACCTTTATACGAGCTCTTCTTCATTCAGTGTGATTCTATGGTTCTAGGCGACCTAAAGTCTCATTTCAGGTGGACGTCATAGTTTCCAGCCAGTGTATGTCATAATTGCTTACCCTCTTAGTTATAAAGAAGAAAAGTACTCTTATTCGGGAAAAATAACTTCTCATGTTCTTCTTCTTCTTCTTCTCATGAATAAAATGTTTATCTCAAAATAATCTTTCTGCACCACATCGTTTGAAGTAAATTCTTTTTCTGCGGTCTGTCTGTCTCTGTGTATGTTTAGATGTTTAAAATTACAAGACGGATTTTGATGAGTTTTTTTTTTAAATAGATATAGTGATTAAAGAAGGAGGTTTATACATGCACAATATAGTAGAGAAACACTCATAATTTTTAGAGGTTTCATTGCAAACACTGACTGAACCCAACGAGGTCGATCAAAATGATGTACTATAGTATTTCTACAAAATATCCGCGATGACATACGTCTATTTCTTACTCTTAAGATAACAAATAATAACAATTGTTAACCTCATTGCTCCCGAGCAAATTCAGGGTTTGTAGCTGTCATAAATAACTATATAAAAATAAAATTGCTACCTTCTATCACCATCAAACGTAATAGACCCTATTTATAACAATTTTATGTGATAAACAAACCGACATTACGAGAGTGTTCGGTTTTCAAAATGCTCAGACATTTTAAATATCTTTGAAAAGAATAAAACAACCGTGATTTTAGCTTACTTAAATAAAACCACCTAGACCCATACAGTCGCGTAAGACCCGTTCTAACAGTTCATATTTATAGTAAGGCACCAACAAACGCCATACGTACTCCGCTCAGCGCGCCACTCCAGTACTTTACTGGGCACCGTCCTGAGTTTCTTTACGGCCAGCATTTAGTGTAAACGTGGTCCCATTTTGTAGTTCCCAATTCGGAAAATACGTTGTTCCGAGTTGGGAATACTTATGGGAGCTTTCAGAGCTTGGAATGTTTTGGGTTTATATGTAAACATTATTTGGAGCCAGAGAGTTTATTCACGTGAAATTCGACGCTCATTTCTTCCGTATTCGTAATGGATCTTATCAAGTTTCAAGTGTGTAATTTTTTATCTGAGAAATGTTATCTTTATTTCTACTGTATTTCTTTAGTGAAATCATCATCATTATCACAGTAGGCGGAAAATGTCCACTGCTGAATATAAACCTCCTCAAGAAAGTGGAGGTTTTCCATAATTACCGCGCTAGGCAAGCATGGGGGCAATTTTAGATCTCGTATTTCCGCTCTGTGAAATTTTAGTTATTTTGCTTCGGGTGCATATACCGACTTTCAGCTACAGTACTTCAGTTTTCTCTTACAACACTTATAGGGGGAGGTAAAAATAAAATTATTTATTTGGCTTGAACATGGTTAGCAATATAAATAAAGTGATTAGTACCTCATTTTAAGCTCAATGAAGTCTGTTCCAGGAGACGCCGCTATTTTTAAAAAAAATTGTCGCTTTATAATCATATAATTCAAGTTATGATAATAATTTGTGTATGTTTGTATTTGTGTTTGTGCGTATGTGAATCTAAGTGAGGTAGTATTCTATTCTCACACAGCTATAGCGATACCACACACAACCAATATGCGTACGTTAATTGTCACACATTCACAATCAACATAATATGATTTATCCTGGATAGGGATCGAACTAATGACTTTATAGCGCACAAGATAGGATTACAAACATCTCAGATCGTCATGTCAGTGGTATCTTCTATAGTAGTTATGATTACATGATGTGATATGCCGTGGGGTACTATCAGAGGATAATACCACCTCCCTCTGTATCAGGTGTCGAAAGAGGCGACTGAGGTATCGGATCCGGCAGAAAGCAGTTCGGATGTATCCGAAACAACATAGCTCAAATGCAACAGGACGGGAATGGGCAGCTGCATTCCCGTTGTGAGGCTACGCCCTTCGATTCTCAGCGTCATATTTATGGGTAATATCCCCCTATCCTAGGCTATGGCCTGTGGTAGACGTTATGTGATTTTGATGATTTTATGGAATTCCATCCGGATATTTGTATCGACATAACTCAGTAAATATAAAAACCATTTTTTTTGTTTCACCAGGTTGACTAACATGCATACGGTCTACGTAATAGTAAGCGTCACAAAAGCCTGTAGACGCTCGTAATATTATAAGGATATCACAAGCGCGTGCCAACTTTTGTGACTTGGTGATATTATGTCACATAACCGAGTAATTTCACCTCCTTTTCCACCACCTTTCACCCTTCAAACAGGAACAGAACAATGTGAACACTGATATTTGGCAATAGAAAAAGGTGAGAGGTATCAACGCAGATGAACTTTCTCTTGTAAAATATGATGCAAGTTTATCATATTCACAAATACATCCATCCGCATTGCTTCATAATGCAATTATGAAGCTACAGCTGAGAACTAATTCTTAACACAATACTGTATTGGTCTCATGTTAAGGTTTCATAAAAATTTAAATATCGACCTACCCACAACTGAAAGATTTTAGGAATTAATAATTACGTATGTAGGTTTTTACCCCTATTAATACAGCGCGAGCCTTTTGCTACAAAGAAATTAAGACCAAAGCAACAAAATGAATTCTAACAGAAAATTACTACGTGTATTCCCAAAGTGCTTTATGATCTCTGCAGCTCCTTCGATTTAAACACAATAAGAACAAAACAATAAAGGTGGATCCCGGCAAAACAGTTATTGGAAATAAATATTTCCGATAGAATTGGTTCGCTGAAACTGAGAGGCTTGCAGACACCTGATACTATCGCCTTAGTGTTTTTCTACTGCTCTTAAATAAAAAAGATAACTTTTTGGTTTTTAATTCAATGTAAGTTGATAATAACAGCCGTAGGATGTCCACTGATGGAGCCACACCAAATTACATGGTCCAGATGCGATATGACTGTACAAATATTTATATGATGTCATTTGTTCCGAGTCGGGGTGTTAAAAATATGTATTTTAGTATTATTATTGTATTTGTGATTTGTCTGTTGTCTGATAACCGTAAGACAAGTGCTTTGAGCGACTTATACTACTAATTTAATTTTGGAAGTATCATGTATTTATGTATAAACGTTATGCACAAGTTATGTATATATACACTATTTATGTATAAAAAAAAGATCTTAGTAGTTTTTTAAAACACTAAATATAAAATACAACAATAATATTTTGAATAGTCTTTGAATTATGTTCATGTATCAGTCACAACTCATCATGATCATATCAGCCGTAGACCATCCACTGCTAGACATAGGCCTCTCCAAAGGGGCAAATTTGCTCATAATCACCGCGCTAGGTTGGAGTGGTGGTAGGACGTAGTCGTGTGACGGGAATGCAGCTGCCCATCCCCGCCCTGTTACATTTGAGCCACGCTATTTCGGGTGGATTTACCACCATCTAAGGTAGATATTATTCTACTCAGCCGGTACCCAACGGTCAGTCAAAATTAATTACAATAAAAATAACATTGACTATTTTTATGAGTCAAAAGTAGTTTTAACTGGCTTATCAAACCAAATTTTAACTGTACAACCTTTAGTAATAATGTAGGTAAATTTTAATTTTCAGTCTAGACCACATTCAACACACTATTTATGATTGATTACGAATATTGCTAAAGATCAGGTAGAACGCTTAAGCCAGATTTTTGGTGTCAAAACTGTTTTTGACTACCGGCATCAGTTAATATCACAATTTTGCAGTCAAAAGTTGGTTGGTTTTGACAGGTGACATGACTTTAGATTTCTGCAACTTAGATCCTAAAACATATGTTCTAGAACAAAACTGACAAATGTATTTGTTTTTTTCATATATCATGCAGTCAGCAAACAAGCGTCCGCTTGATAGTAAACGTGACCGCAGCCTATAGAGGCTTGTGTCATCACAAGGATATCACTGACGTGTCGCCAACCCTGTGAACTGATGATACTGTATATGCCACATCAGACTAACAATTGTTCGAATGTAGCTAGGAGTCAACCAATGAATAGTAACATGAAAGTTTAAAAATATATTACCTCCAATCAAAAATAAATATGTGGTATTTTGGTGCACAGTTTGGCGATGACCCGCGGCGTGTTACAAATGTTCTGTGGTATTAAACTAACTCAGTTGATAGGGTTTTCAATGAATGTATCGGGATGCTTACATTATTTAGTCTGGCATATTTACTTTATAATGATGCATTTAAAATAATTCTGTTTGTATTATTATCTATATAATATATTTATATCTTGCTGTGAGGTACCGGCAGAGTTGTATTGTATCTCCCACTAAGGTAACATAACCAGTAGATGGCGGTATATCCTTTTGAAACAGTGCAGCTCAAATGCAAAGGGCGGGGAAGAGCAACAACATACACAACAACAACAACAACATAACAGTGCGGCATTTACGCTCAAGATACCTCCATTCTTACTGACTGTCATCTTAACGCAGGGCCTAAACTATAAAGATTGGAAACTTGAAATTTTGTACATGGATTCCTATTATAACGTAAAGGGAGCACTGAGAAAACATTTTTAAAATTGGCTCCTAAAATGGCGAAAATAATTCTAAAGGGGGGTAGTGTAAAGTAAGTTTGAAAGTCTTACAAATTATAGCGGGTGAAACCACGGGCAATGCAAGTGGCATGTGTAATTATATTTTACTATTTATGATGTTATCTTATCCGGCAAAGGTCGTGGTTTCGATCACAACCTAAGACAAATATTTACATGATGATATTTGTGTTTGTTCTGTGTCTGGATGTTATTGAAACTATGTATGTATATATGTATTTGTTATTGAAACTTCATCTTTATTTTAAAGAAAACTTAGAAAATCTTTAAGTCCTGTCTGCTTGTCAAACGTAACACGATGATAAGCAGGTGGGAACTTGGCAAACGATTGGGGTCCAACAAGGCTTATCATTTCAATTTCGGACATATCTATACAAATTATTTTTTACTAATTAATCTGACGTATAAACTATATATTTATAGTTTCAATAAAATCCATTTTGAAGTCTTGCATGAGAGAGTTACGTACATACGTCCACACAATTATTATTTTCTAAATATTTGCGTTACGCTGGGCGCTACCAACTAGTAGCACCCCGCGATTTTACTCGCTTGTAGAACGAACCTAGTATAATTTATACGACGATGCTATTGCTACGATGCTATTTATCCTAAGTAGATGTTATATAATAGCCTATAACCTTTCTTGATAATTGGACTGTTTAGAAATTTTCTGACTTTTTAGTTTAGGCCCTGCGTTGATATGTCCGTGAGCCAGCTTCTCCTTTAATATGTGTAGATATGATGACATTTTTTTGAAGAACTTTTTTTAGGTTGTAAAAATTGCAAAGTTATCATGAAAGTTCCTTAATTTTTGAAAGGGATGTTTTTTAAAAATATATTAATATGATTCTGTACGAAGAACCTACATACAGATTTTATATTTATTTATACTAACTCTGTGCCCCCGTTTTACCGCCTTAGGGGTTGAATTTTCAAAAATCCTTTCATAGTGCTATTTTATTTGATCAGTAGGGCTCTTAGTAAGTTCCAAAGCCAACACTCGCAATACGCACTAATTTTAGACTTTTGATTTCAGACATAGAAGAAGTTTCGCAATTTTTCGAATGCTGCCCAGTCGCAATAGATTCGACGATTAACCTCTTTATTGAAGTAGCGTTTATCTAGCTGAACAATATTTCTAGGTACATTTACGATTCAACCACTTCAAGAATCAAACTCTCGACCGATAATGGATTGTCAATATGAAATCATATACAATTTTGGTCTAATTAAAGGAAAGTTCAGAACTGGACTATTGATAACTCAATCAAGGTCTTTGATTCAGTCTTAAGGAACGTAAAATTTTGAGATGCAGATCGATAGACATGGCATTAACGTAGGATGCTCATTAAGGTGGACAAACAATGTGATTAAAAACCAAAATATAATTTTAGGTTAATAAATTTAGGTACCTATGTCTAACGGATGTCGTGTGATACCGGCAGAGTAGAATAGTACCTCCCTTTGTACCGGGTGCCGTAATAGGCGACCAAGGAACCAGGCCGGACAGATTGCGGTATATCTTTCTATAACAGTTTAGATCAAATGCACAGAGCAGGGATAAGCAGCAGTTCCAGTTGCGAAACTACGCCCTGCGATTGCCAAAAGGCTTGCCTAGCGCGACAATTATGAATAAAATTCTCACTTTCTTGTGGAGGCCTATGTCCAGCAGTAATCGTTCTACGGCTGCAATGATGGTGGTGATAATGAATATTTGTATTTATTCTGTGCCTGTGTATTTTTATGTGTGCATAAGTGTTATGTTTGTAAAACACTTGTTTCGGGTATCCGTAACACAAGTGATTTAAGGTCCTTAGCTCGGAGTCAGTTCAACGTATGAGATTAAATAATAAAATTATTTGGATATATTTTTTTTATTATTTTATATTAGTTATTGGCAATGTGCAGGTGCCTACTTGATAAGCTATTTGCACACCACATAAAGTCTCGTGTCCAGAGGAATGGGATACAAAAGCGACGTGAGTGCGTCGTCAGCGATGAAAGGGCGCGCGTGAATGCAATTTCAACATGGCCGCCGTCTAATTGAGGTTTTTCAGCCTGCGGCTCGCGGTGGGCCAATTATGTACGCTAGACTTTCGGCTGCTTGTCACACCGATTTATTCTTTTCACGTTGTTTGCTTTACTTTCTTCAAGGAATTTCAGCTAAAACTTACAAATGACTTATATAAAAAAGCGCTTTTCAATCATTAAAAGGCAATCTTATACATAACTGGCAGAATGACTACGAATACGAATTTTGCACCCCTCTTTTACCCCCTAGATATGATTTTCATAATAATCACTAATTTATAAAACTAAGTCTAAGGGGGATCTTAAAATTAAGTTAAAAGCAGATTTAGTTCAATTGTCACCGATTACCAAAACTGCAGAACCTGCTGAAAAATCTGGTGACGATGAAGGAAGGATACAGAACTTAGTGCCAATTACACTTCTTCGTCAGAGCACTATCAAATCATTATGTTGTCATCTATATTCAATTTAATAAATAAAGAATAGTAGGTAAAACGGTAAGTGAATTTATACACAAACTGTGATTTTTTTGTCATCATCATAGCAGCCGTTATACTTTCACTGCTGGACATAGAACCTCTCCAAAAAAGGAAGAATTTGCCCATAGATAGTAAAATATAATTACACATTCCAGTAGCATTGCCCGCGGTAGTGATACGCTATCCCTTGATGTGTAACCATGATTATATAAAATCACATGCAGAATATTAAAAAACATTTCCCAGACATTAAGTGTAAAAAGTGAGGCTGTTTCAAGCAGTCCTATAAAATTGAAGATTTTTAAATCTCCTCCAATTATGCATGAGAGCAGTCATGAATGCGTGTAAATTTCACTAACGCTTTAATTTCTAGCTGTTTTGCGCTCGCAGCGAAAAAAAAACATATGGCTGAATATGAAATGAGTTTTAAATATTCCGAATTTAATATTGGATGGTTTAGCTTTCTTTTTAGTCTCTTTCTAGAATGTCCACTAATTTTGGGGATACTCTGCTTTTAAGCTACATGATCAAAATTTTGGACACATCTTATTTTATATGTCGACTAACCCGTCAGAGTAAAAAATCAAAAAACAATCCAAAGTAAAAGGTTTATTGTAGAGTAAGTGATTTTGCTATACTTAATTGTTCTGAATTTAATTTTAATTAATATTTCTGTGTTATAACATATATGTAATTGATTGTGTGTAAACTTTACTTAGCTATCTTTAACACCACACGCTAGTGATATTATGAGCACCTGGCTGCACGCGGGCTGTATGCTTGATTGTCGACCTGGTCTAATAAAAAAGACGTCCACTGCTGCTCCCCTCCCGCCCCTACCTTTACAATTTGACACAGAGATCATATGACCGGTTGTGTATACTTTTAATTTATTTAATTTTATGATGGGTTTTCGCACAAAAGTGTACACCCCACTCTATTGCGTTTGACTTACGCTCTTTCTGATAGGTAAACTGGCGTCTGTTGGTTCCATTACTTCAGAAATCTTTTACTGGTACAGATTGAGGTAATGTTTAAAATACCGCGCAAGCATTTGGGTCACATTATCATAAATCTGAGTATTTACTGTAACTTACCACCTCCAGAACCACGATTGTATTGCAGCTCATTTCTGATTGCTCGAGTATACTTAGTTCTAAGATTCAGCTGATTGCGGCTAACTATATTAAATATACGTCTACACAATAACTTTTTAATTGAATTGCTCATATGTTTTTTTATATAAATTGAAGTCGGCAATTGAGCATATGGTCTACTTGATGATAAACGTGATTGAATTCTAGCATCCATAGGCTGCATCATCCAAAATATATTATTAGCGTGTTCCCAACTTTGAGATCTAAAGATACAATGACACATTAGCCCAGTAATTTCACTGCCTCTCTCGCTCTTCAAAACGGAATACAGCAATGCAAACACAGCTACTTGGCGGTAAAAATAGGTGAAATTGATGTACTAATACAGACAATCTTTGTAGAGGTCTATTTATAATTGAATTTTGTCTAAGGCTTTTAAATAAAAGTTTTTGTCAAATTTGTATAAATACATTTTTACTTGTTGTTATTATTATAAGGATCTCACTCTAGTATGATAAGAATGATAGAATTTAAAATTTCATTTTATTATTAGTAAGGTTAAAGTTGAAAAATGCTGTGAAGAATGCAAGTAAAATGTGAGATCCTGCACTATGCGGCATTTGTTAGATAGAATTCCGTCAGCGAGCGCCGGCCTCGACTGTAGTCCCGCGCGTGATACAAATTCCTCACGACCGAAACTTTTCTACACGATATGCATGCTGTATACCTTTAGACTGATGTATACAAACTAGCTTACTATGCTCCTCATCGCTTTATTTAATTGTAGAATTACATATTAGTATAAACCTTTTTACAATTCGACAAACATGCATACAGTCCGCGTGATGTTTAAAGTTACTGTAGCCTATAGACGTTCATAATATCACGAGGATATCACTAACGCGTTGCAAGCCTTGTGATTTAAAGATATTATGCCACATTACCCAATAATTTTACTGCCTCTCTCACCCTTCAAATGGATACGGCTGTTTGGCGGTACAAGTAGGTGAAAATGGGTACCAATGCAGACAACCTTTGTATGAGGTTTACTTCATGTAAACGGCTCGTTCTACGATAGTGATAATGATGATAAATATGCATGTTCTTACTAACGAATAATAAATTGAGGATTCAAGTATTGCAAATATTCTTTAATTAGGAGTTGAGACCAAGAACAAATAACCCAGCTTGTTTAGTCTTACTAAATGATTACAATCTTTTATGAAAACGAACATCGAAATAAAGTAGTTTTGAAATAATTAAAATTATTTATTTCAACAAGGGAAAGTTTTAATCTTCATAATATTGGTTTCAAAATTATCCATAAACTTTTATCTCGAACACCGTAGCGCTTTTGATTGGTACTTCGAAGAATATTAACTTCAGATATAAATAAATGGTGAGATATTAAACCCGTTGCTGGAATGATAATATAACGGCCAATTAAATCAAAATCCGTTATGAAAGTTGTAAGGCTATCAATCATATTTTATTAGACGAGTAATTCGAAGGGAGTTCCGAATAATTAACAGGCCAGGCGCGGGCAGTCACGAAAGTGAAATTAAATTTATAATACAAGATATCTTTGCTATGAATTTGGCTCGCAAACGAAATGTTCCCTGAATTATTTATTTGCACGATAAAAATTTTATTAGATCGTCCCCGTGTGCGGGCGTAAGTTACAAAATGTCAGCTTCGATTTGTGTCTTCTTTGTTTTTAGTAAATAGTTCGGGAATTATTTATTAATATAATAATAAATAAATAAATTCCCTGTCCTGACTCAGTGGTCGTTTGAGGCACTTGTGTTACGGATACCAAATAACAGAGGAATCACAAAACACCACGTTAATACATATATTTAACTTTTTTTTAAATTTATTATCCAGACTCATGTAAATATCTACTCTGGGTGGGTATCGAACCCACGACCCCTGGGGCACCAAGTAGGATCACTGTCATCTGCGCCATCGGGCCCGTCAATTGTTAATTATGTCTTGTGATTTCCAAATACTTTTTAAGTAGCGAAATCCTGGCACGAAGCTTCGCTTAACGATGGCTGACTATAAAACTAAGAAGATGAAGGTCCAATGCAAATTTAAAACTGCTATAATGATGAACTTATGATTGATTATTTCGAGCTTCTCCATGTTTCAGAAGATATATTAAGCCGAAAGGTACCGGTAAAGTAGAATAGTACCTTCCTCTATACTAGGTGTCGTAAAAGGCTACTGAGAAATCGATACCGACAGATGGCGGTATATCTACATGAAACAGTGTAGCTCAAATGCAGAGGGTGGGGATGGGCTGCAGCATCCCCATCACGAAAACTGCGCTCTGCGATTCTCAACACACTTGCCCAGTGTGGCAATTTTAAGTAAAATTTCTTCTTTCTTGGGGAGGCTTATGTCTCGCAGTGGACTTCTAATAGCTGTAATGTAGATTTAAAAACCCACTTATCTCATCAGGCCGATAAGGTGGCTCATTATTATAGATTTTAAATTATAAAAGACAGATAATTCACCCATAAGGTAGGCCAGTGTACTTGCAGAAAGGGACATTGAAAAATACTTGACACTGAATACACAATTTACATTGACCCTATACAAAAGGTTGTCTGCATTGGTACCTCACGCTCA
The DNA here is from genome assembly GCA_020976665.1 of Heortia vitessoides. NCBI lineage: Eukaryota > Metazoa > Arthropoda > Insecta > Lepidoptera > Crambidae > Heortia > Heortia vitessoides. The sequence continues at coordinate 16,584,159 of JACJUM010001610.1, read as the reverse complement.
CCTATTTCTACCGCCAAAAAGTAATGTTCGCATTGCTGTATCCGGTCTGAAGGGTAAAAGAGGCAGTGAATTTATTGGGTAATGTGGCATAATATCCTCAAGCCACAAGGTTGGCAACGCGTTTAGGCTGCTGTGGTGCTTATAATCACGAGTACTGTATGTTTGTTAACCTAGTCTAATAATAATAATAAAAAATACTATAGTGATTTTAACTAGGCATTTAAAGCGTGTAAATCTGGTCCCCACATATGGCGTCACACGAATTAAACTATTTATAGGTTTAGGCTTGGTTTACATTACTTATAGATCAAATAATTGTTCCTTATCAGAATTAATAAATTATTTGAAAGATTTAACCAACTTACTAACGAAGTTCTTGCACGAAGTCAAATTTGGACAAACTAACCTAACAATTGAAAACTCCCTCCAAGTCAAGTCGATCCAGTGAACAAATACTAGAGTGAGAGCATTGTTGAATCATTTACTTTACTTAACATTAGGTGCGCTTTTTTGCTGACAGCTTAAATTGAAGCCATCGAGAAATTCCATTGATAGTCTTTTCACTTCTCGATATTTCTTTTAAAATTAACTTGCACCAACCAATACCAAGTGAACTTTCTAGAACATTGTGTGAACTCTCGGTGTGATTTCTTATTGACGACTCGTAATGTATGTGGTGCACCCTTACTTCACGGTGCCACTGTGTCGGCGAATATAATATAGATATTATTGATAGTTCGAGCAACGATTTCTCGGTGAGTATAGTCATCGGTTGTTTGATACGGAACGTAACGTAGATGTTTGTTATTGAACGGAATCGTTGTTCATTTTCAGAGTTTGATTATTGAATTTTGTGGTATCACTATATATACACTATTTATATGTCTACTATAACTGATGTTAGGTAGGCTTTGCAATAATTACATCGTTTCCGTGCAACTGTGTCTAAGAAAAACATGTTTTTTAAGAGATAGAAAATAGCTAACTTTATTAAACTACAAATAAGAATTTAAAATAAATAATTGAATCGTGACAGTTTTACATTATCATTACTGCTAAATTATTACAAATAGAGGGGGCACCGGTTTCTCTTTTTATAAGAGAAAATACTGGTAAGTAATTATAAAAAAATATACCATTCCAGCAGAGCCCCGAGGACTCCGCGAAAATAATAAATACTAAAAATATTCTTAGTTACTCCATATGACATCAGCTATAAACCAATATAAGTCCTGTTAAAATCGGTCCAGCTATCGGTTCGCTAAATAATCCGGACAAACGGACAAACAAATATTTAAAAATATATATATTTGCACTACCTTACATACTGTTATATTTATTTAGGGAAAGCTGTTAGTTTGGAATTACAAATAAATATTTAAATTAATTTACAAATATTTAGTTTATATAGATAAGCCATTATTTTGGAATAAACTATTTTTTTATTTCTTTCAATAATGAGAATTTTTAGTAATTAGGAAACTGTAGACAATTAAAAATAAAAGTATTTCTATACTAATTTACACCTTCTATTTCACCTCCTCATAAGGGTTTTTTATTTATTTTAGTAAAAGTTTTTTGTATGAATTTGGTAGAGATAGCATTGAAATTAAAATATTTTCTTTACAAACTTACCTTTTATATTTTACAACCTTGTAGAGGTTCTTTAAAATAATAGGTAACCACATTTCAGTTTCTTTAAATAGTAAGGATATTTTAGTACTTTGGAAACCTTACTATTAATACTTCATACAAAGTTTACCACCCCTTTAAACGCCTTAGGGGTAAAATCCTGTCTTAGTGAGCGAATACGTCTTAAAAAATTTCCCCCTGTAAAATCTAAGACTTTTAGTACTGGTAGTTTCTTAAATTTTGTAAGGAATCAATAAATGAACATATATATATTTAAATATTGTATTATATTTTAGAGTACCTATAATATATAAAAATAAAGTTGGCTTAGTTCTTATGTGTTTTGCTAAATATTCACTTGATGTATGTAATTTTTATATAGTATTTAATAATATTTCCAAACATTCACCGTGCGGTACCAGAAGAGTAAAATAGCACTTACTCCTTTGCCACAAGGCGTAAGCAGCAATTGTGGCACCGGAACTAATTATGGATAAAACTTCCCTTTTTTGGGAAGGCTTATGTCCAGCAGTACACAATGAAAAAAATTTAAAGGCTTTAAGGAAGAAACTAAGCTATTTTTGTTCTACAATATTTACATGTTCACTGATATTATTTTGTTAAAAAAAAAGCACAAAAACATTCGAAATACCAATTCTTTTATACAATTGTTTAACGAGTAAGTAACTAAAGAATCATGAAAAAACCAGGCTAAAAATCCTTACTAATATTATAAATGTGAAAGTAACTCTGTCTGTACGCTTTCCCGCTTAAACCTCTCAACCGATTTTGATGAAATTTAGCTCAGACAATCGTTAGACCCTGAGAAAGGACACAGCCTATTTTTTAATTCTAAATAAGGGTGGTAAGGGGTCGAAAAGGGGGATGAAAAGTTGTATGGAAGTATCGCTATTTTTAAAGCTAGAAACTTGAAACTTATTTTTCAGGCTATTCATTTGATATAAATAAACATGTCATTCAAAGTTTATATAAGTCAAGGTAAAGAGATATGATACCCAAATAAACTATTTCACGCGGATAAGTCGCTGGCACAACAAGTATTGAATAAAACGGATTGAATATAACAAGGTAAACGAAACCGCGAAATATTTCGTTGGGATAATTTCGCAGCCCGCAAATGGAGCTGATATGGCAGTGCGAATGTTTGCATCGGACGGGACTTCCATTTGTGGCCAGCTTGGGATACAGTTACAAATTCTTCTGGATGAAAGAATCGGATATCAAAATTATATATCAGATATTAATATAATTATATATGAAGATTCATATGCAAATAATACTTTGATACTCTTTTTCATCATTGTATCAGCTGCAAGACTTTCATTCTGTACATAAGACTCCCGAAGTGATCTGTTGTTATAACACACGCTTGATCAGCGCGATAATTCTGGGCAAAATTCCTCCTTTCTTGGGAAGGCCTATGTCCAGCAGTGGACTTCCAATGGCTGTAATGTTGACTAAGCTGGTTTAAAAATCCACTAACAGCATCAGACCAATAAAGTGGCCCAAAATTATAAATTTTCAATTATAATAGACGGATAAATTTACCCATAACGTAGGCCAGTGTACTTGCAGAAAGGGACATTAAAAAATACAAAATCATCTGCATTGGTACCTCACTTTCACCTATTTCTACCGCCAAATAGCAGTGTTCGCATTGCTGTGTTCCGGTCTGAAGTGTGAGAGAGGCAGTGAATTTACTGGGTGATGTGGCATAATATCCTCAAGTGATAAGGTTGGTAACGCGTTAGTGATATCCTTGTGATATTACGAGCATCTATAGGCTTTTGTGACGCTTACTATCACGCAGACATGGATGCCCCAGTATGGAAGGGTATAGCGCCTTCGGTCGGCTTGGGTACTATTGTACCCAGACGGTACCACACAGCAAAAGCTCTTCTTAAACTTTTCAACTCTTATTAATCTGTCGTCAGTTTTAAGATGACTAGTTAAGAGCAACTTTATGCCCGTGCAGTCCTCGTAGGCTTTGAGGGACATCCATGCGTGTAAAGTGTGGAAGAGTCGTTAGATATAGGCTATTTATCATTTCATTTTAAAAGGTTGATACATGTTGTTTTCAACATTATATTAGCCACGAGATGTTTACTGTAGGATAAACATCCCCATATGAATAAATAAATTCAGCCAACATCTTATACCTTTACCTGACTCCGTAATAAGTTGCTTAATGCACTTGTATTACGGACATTAGACAACAGAGGAATCACAAATATCACACTTAAATACATATATTCAAAACCCAAACACGGAAATAACATAATTAACATAATAAAATTATCTGTTCTGGGTTGAGCGGACGACCTTTGGCGTACAAATACGATCATTATCATCTACGACATCGGGCCTGACTAATGCTATCAGAAAGCTATTATCACTCCTTGCTGTTTCGCGCTCATAATCCTTTCAAAATGCTCTAAATGTATACTAGACACAACTATCAGGGCAGTGACTTGATATCGACCACCTGATCCCGCGGTAGATCTTCCCTAATCGCAAACTTACCAATATTCGACTGTCGCCAAATTCACCAACGTGAAACGGTTATAAAAATCCCCATAACTTCAGACTTGAATATCTGGCAATGGTTATCTAAACTGAGATCTGGGAACAATTTTCTAAAGTGCCCTCCTAATGTCAAAACGTACATTGTACTGTACGAAACAAGTAAATGGCTGGACGTAATTGTGGCTCCCCAAACGTATATGTAAACAAATTCATTGTACGTTAACTGCCCTATCAAATTTATCTCCACTGAAAACGATGGTGTTTTGTTTAAATGAACTTCCATCCAATGTTTATTCGTCAAAAGGTTAATGCCCTCCTGTAAGGAAAGCGTGCTCATCGAAGCTTATAAACGTCAATAGTATCTGAAAAACAAAAAATGGGCCCGATGGCGTAGATGGTAATGATCCTGTCTTGTGCGCCAAGTGTCGTGGGTTCGATCCCTACCTACAAATATTTATTTGGTGAGGCACTTGTGTTATGATTATAAGATAAGAGACAAATCACAAATAATAGTAAAAAACATATGTTACACCCAGACACAGAACTAACACAAATATTTATTTCTGTTAATTCTGTACGATTGCCGACAATTTCCCAGTGCGGCATTTTTGGGCAAAATTCCCCCTTACTTGGTGAAGCCTATGTCCACCAGTGGACTTCCAATAGCTAGTATGATGATATGATACAATTTACTTCCCAGAATAATTACTGGGAAGAACTATGGGGAGATTAGGAGATTATAGAAATTACTGCGACGTGTGACGTAGTATTCTCAGGCTGCTAAGTTAGTGATGTGCTATTGATATCTTTGGGATTTCAGAGCTTAAAGCTACAATGACGCTTAAAATCACGCGGTCTTCCTTGCAATTATAATCCATCGTATTAGACGTATATGTCCACTGTTGGACAAAGGCTTCACCAGGGCTCTAATTGGTACATTAATTAGGCGCGATGACAATCGCAGATCAGTTGTAGGATGTGGATGGTGCTGTCCACCCCCACCCAATTTTATTTGAGCTGCGCTGTTTTGGATTGATAAACTGTGACCCAGAAAAATTTGTTCCGGTACTGCAATCGCCTCTTACGACAGCATCCAACGGATATTTTAGTAAATATATTGAAAAAAAAATACACAATATATATGTAGTAATTAAATAAACAAAACGATGTCATATATTTGTCAGGTTTTCACGCAAATGGAACACGTACTCAGGGAAAAAGAAAAGAATCAAACATTCTTTTTTTTGTTCGAATATCCCTGAACTTATACGCTGACTTTATTGTTTGCAAATGCATTATATATTGAAAAACGAGAAAGTCAAGCTGAATTCCCGAAAGCACGCGTGTCAGGCAGTAATCGTGTAGACAGTTTGTACCAACAAAAAAGGCAGACTGTATTATCCTATGAATAAAAAGCACATGAATTATTTTACGTGTATATTTATTGAAACTGATAGTTTAGTTTCTGTAAATAGCAGCATAGCTGGTACGCAGAAAAAATGGATGGTGGACCTAGTTCTCGAATGGAATATACAATTCTACTAGATAGAAAGTTACTGATAAGTAAGAGATTTCCAAATTGGACTCAAGTACTACAACCAACAGATGGCGGTATATCAAATATAGGAAAAATTCCCCTTTGTTTGGGAAGGCCTATGTCCTGCAGTAGACTTCCAATGGGTGATATGATGAACCTTGTTATGATTATTATTTGCATATATACATCATCTACTTTAAGTTAAAGTCTATCCTTTGCCCTGGTCTGAGTGAGCCAGTAAAAGTTATGAAGAGAACGGCGTCACGGCGGCGCCGCGCCTGTGCCTCCCCACTTTTCTTAACCCCCTCTATCTTGCGCCGGATACGGACGTATGGTCGGCAAAAAAGATACACGCAAAGGAAGTTTTATTTCAGCTTTGGGAAATAAAGATAGCTTGTGATATTATTCCGTATTCATTATAACACAGAGTAGAAGGTTGTCTTAAAGTTTCTAGACTGTTTGATTTTAACAACTATCATAAATATTAAATCATTATAATCATATCATTATGGCCGCCGTAAAACGTCCATTGCTAGATAAAGACCTCCCCGAGAAAAAAGTAGAGTAACTTCGTGACGAGAATGTTTGATATACCACTTTATGTCGGTTTCTACAGGTTAAGAAGAAGCAAGACAAATTACCTAAGAAGGCTAAGGATGAATATCGCTGATTTCATGAAAAGGGAATCAGTGGAACTCCTTGGTAACCTGGCAGTGGAAGTGAATGCTAAGACTAGGCTAGCTATCCTAGATAGTTTATGCTACCAGCAGAAATAGTATATGTTTTAAGTCTTAAATAATGCTAGTTTATTTATCTATTAGCCATAGATACCGGTAGAGAAGAATAGAACCTCCCTCTAAACAAGGTGTCGTAGAAGGCGACTAAGGTACCAGAACCAACAAATGACGGTATATCCATCGAAAAACTTGTAGCTCAAAAGCACAGAGGGGATGAAAAGCAGCTTCCCCGTCGCGAAAGCTGCGCTCTGCGATTGCGAACACACCTGCCCAGCGAGGCAATTATGGGCAAAATTCTCCCTTTCTTGGGGAGGACTATATCCAGTGAGCAGTGAGTTTTCATTAGCTATAATGATAAAGGTTGGATTGTTTTGCCAAGCGCAGGCAAGCGTGTTGGCAGTCGCAAAGTGCAGCTTTCGTGACGAGTTGCTGCTATCCATCTCCACCTTGTGCATTTAAGCTGCACTTTTTCTCGTTCCATAGCGTCTGTTCTGGTCGGTTCTTCACCTCTTACAACACTTGGCGCAGCGGGAGGTACTATTCTTCTCCGCCGGTACCTCACAGCAATATGACTTATATAATGATAAAATTAATGTTGGTTGTTTGGAACATGCATCAATTTGTAAGAGATACTACAATACACATGTTATTGTAGTATAAATATAAACAAATTTTCTTTTTGATAAGTAATCCAATTCGTTGAACGATAAGAGAAAGCAATCACACTAAATACTAAAACGAACTCTCTGAAAGGGAAACTTTTAAAATAGATCTTGTCCAAATCAATTTGACTTTTCATTAACCTTATTTGCCGTCGGTATAAGAGAACTCATTCTAAAGATCTTCCGATGAACTCACACAAAAAGTTGTTTGAAGGAACCGGAGTCAGTCATTTATTTTTATACGCCACTATTGTTTAGTCATTTCTCATTTGGCTCTTTGCTTGTGTTAGTTTTTTATGTCCTCCTCCATTAACTCGGTGTAGATACTTATTTATTGGTTAACGTTAGGTTTTATGTGTGTTTGTCTTTGTTTTGTGCTGCCCTGCTGTTCGCTTAATTGTCAAAGTTTTTTGCAAAAATAAAATACAGTAAGCAATAAAGTTGATGTTTCTATTCCGCTCCAATTATAACTTCCATTCCATTGAATGGTTTAGTCGTTTTTTGCTAGGGATAGTATCTTCTTATTGGGTAACATTTTTATCTCATAAACAATCTTATATTTGTAGCAAGAAGACAGATAAAACAAAAATAACATCTTCGTCACAACAGCCGTAGGAGGTCCACTACTAGACAAAAGGATCCCGAGGGATTCTCAATGAATTCGGCTTGCATCCTATACTATTCAAAGAAATGTCATCATCATCATCATCATCATAGCAACGTTTGGTTGATCACCTCCCAATTGGCGCGTCGGTCAGGCAATCGCAGAGCATAACTTCGTGACGGCCATGCAACTGCCCATAAGCGTTGTTTTACTTGAACTAAGATATTTTAAATGGATATACCGCTATCTATTATTATCTTTTGTATTATCTTTACCAAGGGACCGAAAATAAGGCAATTATATTATATTTAATTACTCACTTATTGTGGTCCCGAGCAAAGACCACACCTAATTTTGCGGGTTAATGCGAGCAATATAAAAGGTAGGGGACATTTGGGGCGTTCGCTTCTGGGCGGTAATGAAACGCCATTTATCATTTCTATGGCCAGCCAAAGACAATATTAAATAAAAACAGAAAGTACGTATATCACACTATACGTTATCTGTGTGGTGAATTTAATGAAAACCTACCACTTAAACCCTAAATTCATTATCATATCTAAGGCGAACATTATTCATAAACATTCGTTTCACAGACGACTATATTTAAATGACAGGTTTATCAGTATTTGTTAATAAAACAAAAGAAATTAGGTATGGCATTGTTAAATATATTTAATAGGGTTATAAGAAATTAATGATTTAATAAAAAATAAGGTTCGGCACATACGAAGCCGCGATGGTCCATGCACATAAACTTTCTACATGGCTTGCATTGGAACCTTGTCATACGATGTTTTTTATAATCACAATGCCAACAAAACTTCATGTATGTATATCGATTATCCTTGAATTTTAGGTTAAAAATAAACTCATGCGTTGCTTCTGAAAATGAAGTTTTATTTCGTTAGTTTCTTACAAATACGATAACTTATTTAACTACCCTATTATTATAACTTTACCTGAAAACCAAGAAACGACAATTAAAGTCTATTCTTCCACCAATTATTCTTATTTATCTATTTTAATTAACAAATCTATCACAATAAATCTCTATTACAATGCTATTTTTTCCATAACCTCTCAACTGACCATTGACCTCAGACCAAGGATCCCCAGACTCTAGCGCTTGTCAGTTGTCAATGACATTGGTAATGTAGTAAGCGCGGCAAAATTCTAAATTAAAGAAATATTATTTCTTTACATATGTATCAATGGTGGGCATTTCACTTAAAACTTCAGCGATTTTCCTTTTTAGACATCTCTTCAAAGCTGGCATTTCGCACCTTTTACGTAACCACGGTTCAGTCAGCTTTTCTGAAATATCCTTTACAAAACATGGCCTATCTGATGGTTTTTGCCCTTGATTTATAGTATTGTGTACGTAAATTACATACGAGTTTATTATTGACATATTGAGTATGGCGTAAATGTAAAATAATAGCCATCTTTGCGTTTTCCTGCTACAAGACATACTTCCAAACATTTGGTCAAAATTATCTACGACCCCTTTGGTTGAATTGTAGAACTTGATAGTAACCGGCTTACCAGAATCAGCAATAGTGCCGTCCCCATGAGTGATAGAAAGCAGATAACGTTTAAGATAAGTAAAGTTGTAAGATACTAACGTGCATTTCCTATCGTAGCAAAACATGAATGGACCTATAGAGGTTTTGCACTGCACGCTTAGATGTTATTTTATTGCACTATTTAAATAAATATAATTAGGTGCATAGGCTGATATATGAAATCAGCAGCGCTGGACAGAGGCTGCAAACAACCGGCCTTATTGGAAATGGATCTATGTCCAGCAGGCAACGTCGTGTGGCTAATGTAATAAGCCTACATTTTGTTTGATGGTTGACAAAATCATTATAACAGTTTGACCCTAATGGCTCTTTGCTCTAAGTGTTCGGGTTATATACTTAGTTAAAATTTTTAAAATTTACACCATATCTCATTCATTGATCGAACTGTGATGACAGTCGCTTTAAGCACATGTGTTCGGACATCAGACAACAAAGGAATCACTAATAACTACCAGACACATAACGAACACAAATCAGATAAATGTTTATCCTAGAAGGGGTACGAATCCACGACCCTTGGCGCATACGATAAGTACGCTACTACTGTATCATTTAGTCCATCAAAAGTAGTATGTTTTTAAAATAGCCGAAAAATATTTTCCTTGAAAGTATAAGACAAAAATCACTTCATCAAGTGATTTTTGTCTTATACTTTATAGACCAGTCATACTAAGACTACTTACGAATTATGCTTAATTAGTAATTTGAAATAAAAGTGGTACTCAAAAAATTCCAAATTATTATTATCTTTTAATTAACACGTTACTTCATCATCACCATAGCAGCCGTAAAACGTCCATTGCTAAACATAGGCCTCCCCAAGAAAGGGGGAATTCGCCCATTATTCCCGCGCCATGCACGCGTGATGGCAATCCCACAGTGTATTTTCGAGACTTCTGCTCTGCTGCTGCTTCTCATCCAGCATTTAAGCTACCTTGCTTCGAGTGGATATACCGCTATCTGTTGGTTCCGCTACCTGGTAATTCTACTCTACCGGTACTCGCAAAACGTGAATTACGTTAATTACACATGATAACACATCCTATATTCGGTAGAGTAGATGGTTCGAAAACACCATCCAGTCACACATCTTATTAAGAATCAAGGTAACATCAACACTGCCAAATGATTAAGTTGAAAATTCGATTGTAACGTCAAACTGTTAAAAATGTTGAATAAAAAATTGTAAAACTTAAATGAACTCCGATTATATGTAATTAAAAATTAATAAAATAATTTCATGTAACAAGCACTTTTTTTTCTACAACATCTCATTAACCTGATTCTGTGATAAGTCATATAAAAAGCACTTGTGTTACGGACATCAGACTTCACAGAAATCACCGATATACTACTTAAATACATATACTTAACATCATAAATATTTATCCTGGGTGGGAATCGAACCCACGACATTTGGCGCAGATGACAGGATCACGCCTCACACATTTCACACCATTTGCACCATCGGGCCCGTTTATTATACCTATAGGAAATATTCACGCATCTGTATATGATTATACTGAGAGATATGTTTCTTAAAAATGCAAATTTGTCTTTTAAATACGTCACTATCTTATTTCCTCGGCACTATTTAAGGAGCCGCTGTAACTTTAATTAGAATTCAGCTCAAAGAAATACCGGTGAGTTGAATTAACGCAGGAGTAACTCTAAAGAGAAATGCTGTTTATGTAAGATGAACTGAACTTTAAAATATCTTGGAAGCAATGTTACAAAATAAGTATTTCCATTTTTTTATAAAGTTCTAATTCATGATTTTAGATTTTAATAACCAGTGTTAGATCTTCAGTTACATCATATCAGTTGTAGAACATCCATTGAACATAGAAAAGAGGGAAAGTTTTAACCATAAATGCTGTGCTGTCCATAATTGCCGCGCTGGTTAGGCATGGTAGGAATAATAACAATAAATTGACATAACAACTCATACATTCACCTGACTCAGAGATAAGTCACTTAAAGCACTTGTGTTACGGATATCAAACCACAGAAAACCACCAATTAGCAGTGTTTGCATTTCTATGTTACGGTATAAAGGGTGGTAGAGGCAGAGAATTTACGGGCTAATGTGGCATAATATCCTCTAGTCAAAAGGATAGAAACGCATTAGTGATATCCTTGTGATATTGTAAGCATCGACCTGCATGCCCTCTATGCTGCAGTTGTGCTTACTGTTACACGAACTGTATGCTTATGCTAAATAACAGAAAAAAAATATCATAAAAATAATACTTCAGTACATTAAACACTTAAATTTGGCACTAATATCATCACATAAATATTTGTTCCGGGTGGAGATCGAACCCACGAACCATGGCGCACAGGATATGATTGCTGTTTGTTGCCTGCTCAGTGGCATTCTTCCGTCGCCTTTTATGAACTAAGTACTAGCAGAATACCAAGTACCCTTCACTTTAGTACTCGGTTCTCAACAGAAAACATTTAATTTTCATTTTTATCGGACTTAGAAATTCGCACACAGGTTATCCTGAAACAATATCGTTCTTATGTACAGAGCGGGGATGGGCATCAAAATCCACGTTGTGAGGCTACATTTGGCATTAACCGCCATTCTTTCTCAGTGCGGCAATCATAGGCAAATTTTTACCGGTTAAAAATAAAATGTTTTCTTCTTTAATTATTCAACGTATCATATTATGGAAACTTTATATTTTTCTATGTAATGGGTTAATCTAAGGTAATATGCACAACTGGCTGTTAGAGGTGTGTTGGTTCCAACACTGAAATATGGTAGTGAATGTTGGGTATAGCAGAAGAAGCACGCGAGTAGAATAAATGCTGTTGAAATGAAAGCACTTCGAAGTATGTATGGTGTGAGTTTGAAATATATATTATAGAATAATGTAACAAAAGATCAATGTGGTGTAAAATATGATTATGTGACAACAATGGAGAAAGGAATGTTAAGATGGTTTGGACATGTAGAAAGGATAGATGAAAATAACCTGCAGAAATATATAGAGCGCAAATGAATGGATGGAAGGTTGGCACAGGACGTCCGAGGCGACCATATCTTAACCAGGTAGAAGCGGTATTAATGAAGGGTTAGGTCAGAAGTACCAAGAATAAACGAGCATGTATGATTAGACTAAAGCGAGTAAGGGAAGCATAAGAGGTTTGCTAAGATCGTAGCAAGTGGAGATCCATAGTCTCTGCCTACCCTGATGGGACACGGCATGATGTATGTAATCTAAGGTTAATTAAGGTTAGTCTTCTATATAATTACTAACTCAAGAAACGAAAAGACACGAACAATAAATTAGCATTTTATAATTAGTAAACATGTACAATTAATATTATAACATCATGTCAACCATTGGAAGTCCACAACTGAACATAAGTCTCCTCAAGAAAGGGAAAAACTGCCCATAATTGTCGCACTGGGCAGATGGGCGTAAGCCATCTGTTGTTCCGGTATCTTAGTCGCCTCTTACGACACCTGCTGTAAAGGGAGGTACTTTAATACTCTGCCAGTAAAACACGGCAATTTTATATTAGAAATATTAAAAGTTAGCAATTCCTAAAAAAATCAAAAGATGCGGCTAATGCTGAAAAAAATGTTTTTGTTTATGTGTATATGTGGATATCAGCTGCAAGCAGATTTACTTTGAATTTCAAACCACATCCTATGGATTAGAGACATGCAAATCAAAGAGACTGAAGAGAAAAGGCTTAAACTTTTTTCTAGAATTTCTATGAAGGTTCTGCAGGTTATCAACCGACCAAACGAATGTTAGAACCGAAATAAAATCAAAAGAATTTAGAGCTTTGCGTCTCAAATATTTAATCGTTTCAACTGAGACTGAGCATGTCTTAAGTCTAAGTTATGGCCCTTAATGACGCCGATTTATCAGTACTAGCATTGTGGAAAGAAAAGTTTGTTCTTTCTTCATTGCTCTCTTATAATGAAGTGCCGGATGCTCGAACTATGTAAACTGCTGCGTGTTATCGGAGTTGTATTAATTTGACAACTTACTAGTGTATTTATTGTTTATATGTCACATATAAGGATGTTTGAAATACCTATATTAATTATAATAATATTATGTTTCATTTAAGTTCTCCGTTCTGATATTTTATATTGTTTTTCAGAATGTTCAATATCATAATGTTAATATAATAATAAATATAAGCTCGCAATGCCTACACGACTGGCACGCAGGGCAATTTTAAAAGATTTTACAATAAAATACCAGGCAGCAGGCTTACCGATAATAATGTAGAAATTATGTAAAAATTAAGGTTATTTCCAAATTTTTGTATTAAAAAAACAAAAAAAGCTTTTAAAATAACCTTAATAAAATAATAAAAATACAAGACATATTAATACATATTGATAATAATAATATCTTTAGACAATATCTTATTACCTAACACGACTCCTGGTACAAGAGTAGAGCTAGAGGTACTATTCTACTCTACCGGTACCAATTTATTAATATAATTACAAAACCAATTTATTAATATAATTAGACAAATAATTTATTAATATAATTTTAAACAGGTAATTAAACTGCTTGAAATTAAATTATATTGCTTTATTTTCTACTTTTAATATGTGTTAATGGATACTTTATTAACCCAAGTTTTTATTGCAGGTTTTTTTCTGATAGCTCGCGTAATGAACCTTTTGCAAGTTTACCTGCTTATTTCATTGACCTCGCCTACTGGCGACAAGTTTAAAAATAGGCCACTTCTTGAGTTATTTGATCAGATAACTCTAGACGATCATCAGGGTCATCGGTCATCGAGTAATATTGACAGAAAAAAGACAGAGATACTGTTGATAGATATTACAGAAAAATATGATTTGAGTTTAAGGTTGTTTCTACTAATTGATAAACTAAGATAGGTCACGAATAAAATATTAAATAAATCAATAACTGTTATGAAAAAAATTAGAAGATTTGTTAAATACCTTGAAAAGCAGTTATTTTTATATGAGAAATTCAAACAAAATTTCTAGTTTAAGCTAAGGTAGATTTAAAAATGGCGCTTAATTCGCTTAACGCCTTGCTAAGTAAAATACTGAGCAATTTACATGGAATTTATTCATCCAATAACGTTTCTTAGACCTGGCTTCGTAATTTAGTGCTTCAGCTAAGATTTAATTTTACATTATCAGATGGGCCAGAAGGATTATATTTAGGGTCCAATGCGTTGAAAAATGATCGCTTAAAATTGATAGTGACTTGCTAACGTGTCTGTGCTTTTTTTGATGAAATATTTTCTTTAGTAAATTGGTAACAAAGCATATGTTGCTCGTGATTGCAAGCTCCGGTGTTCATGATATTAAATATGTAAAATAATATATGAATAAAAATTGGATTATATTTATTTTTATAGCTTTTTAAAATCTGGACAAACGATTACGGCATATATCTTTTGTCAGAAACTGCAACTTATGAAAGAAAAACTAGCTGATTAATATCCATGATTGGTCAGTAAACACTATTATAAACGCGAATCTGTGTGAGAATGGTTGATTGCTACTTTTTCACACAGGAACGGCAGACCAAATCTGAATAACATTGATACATTAATAAACTATAGTAACTTAACGAATACATTTCATCCCGAAAATATTTCGCGTGTGATATAACCAGAATTTTGTTTTCTAAATGCATCACAAAATTTTCCAATTACCTATATGTCATCCTTATAGTCTTGCTGGAAAGAAAATTACGCGGGTAAAACTGCGGAGCGTTGCTAGTTACTATTGAAATAAATACAAAATATTTTGTACAGGTTTCAATCCTATAATCAAGTAAAATAAACCATCAAAACGAAACACTAGAATCCACTTTATTTCCAGTTATGTGACACTGAAGTTTTTTTTATTTAAATTCCAAAATCAAATCTCCCCCAATGAAAGTCGTAAGCAGATAACAAATAAACAAAAGTAAAGATTCCGAAACTTCTACGATTACGAAGAGGGGGAAGTCTTCAAAAAGAGGGCAAAAAAAAATGTAACTCTCCTTTTAATTAGATTCGTTGTTGAGATGTTTCTATTTTTTACTTATTTGCAATCTCACCTTGTCTGATTGCCTTTTTTAATGACTATAATGAGAAAAGTTAAGAGGGCCTTCAAAATGAATATTTTTCTTTTCAAGTAACAATGTACAGACTAGTCAAGCTGTATTTTTGTACCACCTAAATTATTGCTACCTTATTCGGTGTGCTACCAATGGGAAGTGTCATTTATTAGTTTTATAATAGAATAAAATAATTTCATGGAATTTTTTACGTTCGATAGGTAAAATACCTAGTAGATAAGAAGCCAGTTATAACAATAATAATAATAATAAATTCCCACAGTATCTCATACATTGACCTGACTCCGTGGTAAGTCGCTTAAAGCACTCGTATTACGGACGCCAATCAAGAGAGGCGACTTTTTTCGGAGTGAAGTCAACATATGAGTAGTGTAAATCTTCAGTTTAAAAGTTTAATGAACCACTAGTGATATCTTTGTATTAACACAACCGTCTATAAGTTTCGCATATTTGCAAATTTTCATATTGCAGGTTAATTCCATTGGATTACTCCGGATGGATAAAATGTATTATTGAATTCAGCCATGTATAATTTTACACAGTAGTTTTAATTAAAAATAAAATACAATCATCTGAAATGAAACAATATTACATATCTCATTAACAATAAAAACTAGCACAAATAATGATATTAATTTATAATTCCTATCTTCCTCTCACGAACGTAATCTCTGTTCTTCTAATACCCTCTCGCTCTTAACTCCTTCTCATCACTCTATTTTTTTGACAAACTCTTTTACAGTGACAGCTATACGACTCTGGAACGAGCTTCCGTTGTATATTAAACAATCTCCAAACAAATTTATCCTGAAACGCTGTCTCCGTACTTTATTTTCTGATGCTGCTTCTCTAACTTTATAACCCTATTTCTGATGTACGTTGTTTATGTATATATATACTAGCTGTGCCCGCGACTTCGTCCGCGTGGAATAGTTTTTTGGGTACCATACCTATTTACTTCAAATTATATAAACTTTGAATGTCACGTTTATTTATATCGAATCAATGGCCTGAAAAATAAGTTTTAAGTTTCTAGCTCTAAAAATAGCGATCCATGCAAACAACTTTTCATCCCCCCTTGCAACCCCTGACAACCCTTATTTCGAGTTCAAAAATAGCCTATGTCCTTTCTCAAGGTCTAAAGATTGTCTATGCCAGATTTCATCAAAATCGGTTGAGAGGTTTAACCGGGAAAGCGTAACAGACAGACAGACAGACAGACAGACAGACAGAGTTACTTTCGCATTTATAATATTAGTAGGGATATTGTGTTTATTTATACAAATATGTATGCCACGTTTATTTATTTTGTATATATTGCCTGCACCACTATATATATATTTTTTCTGTTTTGTGTGATGGTTAACTGGGAGAAATGCCATCTGGCATTAAGTCCGCCATTTGTACATTTTGTGCAATAAAGTCAAATATAAAAAAAATAAATATTGAAATATCTCAAGAAAAGTTCAGACAGAGAAAAATATTCTTAGATATCAACTAGATTACCAAAACCGACAGATGGCCAGCGTTTGTTGATGAATGACCATGTAAAGTATGTACAAAATGATTATCTCCAGTCGTAGACAAAAGACGTCTTTCGGACAAAGTAATCATAATATTTTCTAACATTTCTGATTCCACTATTTATAAATATATATATAAATCTATGTAAAGCTACTCATATAAAACTACTCATGTAAAGCTTCTCATATAAAACTGCTCATATAATGATTAAACTGCTGGAGGATTGGAGGAGAAGAATGTTTTTAATTTTAACAACTAATACTATAATGGAAACTGTATTGCCACAAGTTTTTATTGCAGGTCCTTTTCTGAAACCTTGAGCCAGTTCGGCTATTTATTCAAATAACTCTAGAAGATCATCAGAGTCATCGGTCATTTAGCAAAAGTTAGTTTTAAATTAATCAATAACTGTTATTAAATAAACGAGAAGATTTGTTAAAAACCCTGATATGTAGTTATTTTTATACTAGCAAAATTTCTAATTTAATCTAAGTTAGGTTTAAGGAAAGGTAAGTATTTTTATAATGATTATGATAAATTTCATACATTCTCGTTTTCGTATTTGATACTAGCTTATTCATATCTTAATTATTAATATTGAATTCTAATTGTTATCATCATCATCATACTAGCCATTATAAGCCCGCTGCAAGTTCAAGAAAGGGAGAATGTTGCTCATATTGCCGTGCTGGGCCAGCGTATTAGCAGAGCGCAGCTTTCGTGACGGGATGTTGCTGCCCATAATCACCCTGAGCTTTTGAGCTTTACTGTTTCAGATAGACATACCGCCATATGTCGGTTGTGGTACTTTAGCCGCCTCTGTTGCCACCTGACACAGAGGAAGGTAATCTACTCTGTAACAGGTACCTCAACTAACACCAACACACTTTGCCAACACGCTTGCCTTGCGCAGCAAACATGGGCAAATTGTTTGGGGAGGCCTATGTCCAGCAGTGGAATTCCAATGGCTGTTATGATGACGATGAGGTCGATGCATTCATGGCACTAAATCCACACGAATAACATGTTCAGCACTAAGAATTTACCAAAAGATTACGAACAAAAATACTGACAAAACAATGAGTATAGATATATAAAGACTTCTTTATTTATACATCAAATAATAATGCTACTTTGTGTTTAGCTTGTTGTAACCAAAATCTTCTAATAATTTTCGTCTTACACGTCTTTATCAAAGGCGTCATGAATGGGGCTCGCACATTTTAAATGTGTTAAACTGCCAGATAATTATGAGGCAAAGTACTTGTAAAACGCCACGTTTCACTTGCGTGAGTTGGGGTCTAAGATTTGAGCTGAAGTAATGTAGTGTATCAAAATATGTGTTGTAATGTACAATATAATTAATCTTATTTGGCTTTCGTGGTTGAGAGCAAAATACACTAAGATTTTACTGATTATATTACTCCAAATTTTGTTACTGTAGTATATCTATTCAAAGTCCAAATTATTTTTGTTTGAACATATCTTTTACTGGATATTTAACCGTCACAAGGTTAATACTTTTTTCTGTATAATAATAGATTTTTCTACAATCAGGTCATCAGACATAATATAACAAATAGGTTAAGTAGCATAACTAGTTTACCGGCACCAGACGGGTCTTAATTAGACGTTAATATTAAGTTTACTCTAGGTTCATTACCCGAGCTGTTTTATATGACAATGGTGGTGGTGATAAATATTGAGATTTAAAAAAAATCTTAAATGCTAACTTGATAGTTATGGGATATAAATTATGACATATGACCAATGAATCAAAATAAAAATATTCAATATATTATGAGAATTTTAAACTGTGTGACCTAGCAAAGAATACAATAAAGGAGAATATATAACCAGAGGCTATTTACTTTTAGTATTTAACGCGTAGTATGCACTGTTTGAGAATTTTTAATAAAAAACTGATAAATATACCAATCCAAAATTGTTACAATATGTAATCACATTGAAATTGAATGATTTCTTAAATTTGTATTGACTGAAAAGCATAATTAATGAATAAAATTGTAAACTATGTACCGATAGAAACCAACCTTCGCCTGTAATACATATAAGGTAACAGCCATCCGGTACAGCGAGCCCAATTAATTTCCAACAGGGTAGCAATAGACACCACTACAGATGATAAAAAGGATGAAAATAAAAAAGATTACAGTGCTAACCACCAAATTTTTGGTTTTCTCCAAGCAGCTTATAGCTTCTTCTGCCATATTTTTCAATTATTTCAGCCGTGGGATACCTGTGTGTTTCCTCCTGTACGAGATGTCATAAAAGAGGACTGAGGTACCGGAACCGAATTATGGCGGTATAGCCACCCGACGCAACGACGCAACGTAGCTCAAATACATCATGGCGAAATTTAACTGACGTATTCCCGTCGCAAAGCTACGCCCTTCAATTTCGACCACGTCTGCTTAGCATTGCAGCTTCGTTTCCATAATCTCTCTTATTAAATGACCAGCAGTAAATGTTTATGGCTGATATGACGATTATGATTTGTTGTTATAATTTTACGCTATTAAAGGCAAAGGCGTGAGGTACCTTCCCCTGTACCAGGTGTCGTAAAAGGCGAATAAGTTACCAGAACCAGTACATGGCGGTATATCCATCCGTAGCAGTGCAGGACAAATCCGTAGCAGTACAGGAAAGGGATGGGCAGTAGCATCCCCGTCGCAAAAGTTACGCAATTGCCAATACGCTTGGCTAGCGCGGAAATTACGGGCGAAATTCTCCCTTATTCAGGGAGGCCTATGTCTAGCAATGGACTTCTGATGGCTGGTATTACGATTAAATAAATTATTTTTTTTTATTAAACCTCTATTCGTTGTTACCTTGTACCATCTTACAATTCTTCACAAGTTGAATATTTATGTAATATTCTCTCACAAAGTGCGAAATTGTAAAGAAAACACTTGCTTTGATGCTATGTTTAACTTTTATAAATTCAAGCTTACTCAAACTAGCTCTCGAAGTGTACACGGAGTGGGTAATTGGAAAAATTATTAAAGGTTGGAACATTTTAGGTCCAAAAGGAACGCGGCAAAGGCACGGAGAAAAAACTATTTGGACTAGTCCGTGAGGTACATTCGTTCTTATTACTTTTTTTTCTTTAATAGGCAAGGAGACGAACGTTTAAAATGTTGTTGTGATATTTTTAATTATTTTATAGATAAGGTTTATATATATATATATATATATCTTCACATATTTATACTTATCACATCTGCTGTGAGGTACCAGTAGTATAAAGAGTACCTCAAATGCACAGGAGGGGATGGGCAACAGCATCCTGCATCCTCATTAATAACACTAAAAAATCTGTTATAACTTGATTCATTAAAATAAATACATCTAAAGTCTGATCTCTCATCATATCTGTTCAAGACATGATGTCTGTAAATCAAATGTGCCCACCTCACAACTTGTATGAAATAACACGACTTTTGCTTTACGTAGATTTTACTTTAGAGCTTAATTTTACAACATATTAACATGGTGGGTTAATAAAAACTGTACGATAAGAATTTTTCTTCGAATTAGAGCATGTATTTATTTTTAGTTCTCTTCATTATGTTGGCCTTCGGAAATCTACTGTTGGACATAGGCCTCCTCAAGAAAGGGGCAATTTGCCAATAATTACCGCGCTGAGAAAGCGTAGTGCTAATTGCAGAGCATAGCTTTGCTACAGGAATGCTGCTGCCGGTCCCCGCCCTGTTTCGTTTATGAGCTACACAGGTTCGGGGATACACAAGGTTAGATATACAGCCATCTGTTGATTCCGATACCTCAGCCGCCTCTTACGATACCTGGAGGAAGGAGGGGGAACTATTCTACTCTGCCAATACCAAACAGTTCTCTTTGATCTCTCGATATTTTTTCCAAATTTTATATCTCGTCTTTGTTTCCTACACTTTGTGTTGGAAATTTTGTGATATATCTTCTTCGCTGAGGCTTAATTTTCTTCAACAGGATTAAAGCTAAAACAGAAGGAGGTAAGGGAGAACCTTAATCCTTTTTGGAGGTAAAAAAGCGGTACCTGAATTTGGAAGAATTCATATTCAACACAAATCAATAACGAATACTTTGTTGCTAATGATTAGAAACAGTTATTTATATGATGTTGACTTGGGCGCTAAAGTCAAGTAGTATTGTTCCTGGTACTTTTTCCTGGTATCAGGCGAGACTCGAACCTGCGTCTTTCTCATACCGGAGGTATTGCATTGTAGCTCACCACAGTAGTGCAGTGTAGTGCTACTTAATCTTCTTTGAGAGGTTTTATGCATACAAATATTTAAGCTGTTATTTACTGATAAAAACAACTTATGTCAGACTCAAACCTGCATCTCTTCATGCCGGGGGACTCCATTCTATACACAAAATTGCATTAAAAAAAGTAATAAAGTGATTTAACATTTTGTCTAGCATTGCATATCTTGTTCCATATTATGTTTTTAATTATTATATTTCTTTCAATTTGTGAAATTTCGAACGGATTCCCGCTCAAAATTGTAATTTAATTTAATGTTGGCAGTTAACCTGACATGCTGTTATGTACTCTTTATACGATGCTGATGCCCTTAATTTAGGGCTTATTGGTACGGAGAATTAAGCATTTCGGTTATTTATTTTTTGGATGTGTTAGGGATGGACTGTAATCACCTCTAGCTCTTAAAAATTGTATTATTAGCACACTGATACTTTTATCACACTTATATTTTTAGAAGCAGCGTGGCTTCTCACAATCTCTTTTTTCATTTTATATCTAAAATAAGTGCAATGAAAGCAATTACTCGCATTAAAATTTAGTTACAATTTTCTCGAAATTTCTTCTTTTTGTAAGCGGAGAGCCCACAAGTTTCGGCCTAAACTAAAGAGTTCCTTAAAATCTTATATCCGTAGCTCACTTATTATTTCGGATAGAAGTCTGTGACAGAGATATTATACTAATAATTGTGCCCACTTCTAAAACAAAAATAAAAAAGCCAATTCTGTCACTATTTAATTTTAAAAAAGGAGCACAAGTAATATGTTCCTATTTTTTATAATCTCTTTGCGTTAATAATATGAGAAGGATGAATAAAAACGTATATCAGCCGAAGCCAAATATCGTAATACAAAATATCGTGTAATTCGTCGAATACAAAATATTCATGGCTAGTTGTAGCGAGAAACTTGTTTTTCAGGGTGAGACCATCAAAAGTAAGGAGTGACCCAGATATTTTTTTATCAAAAGAACATTCTTAAATATTTAAGCCTGGTTACCATTAAAGAAAAAACTACTCGAAGTTAAGGCTAGGACCTCCTCAGAGGGAATTCGTAATGTCAAACACGGCCAAAGCTTTGCAAATCATTATCCCCACTTTAGGCGTCGTTTTCAAAGGCATTTCTATGAGTCAACATCCACTGTTTAATTTCCATTCAATTAATAAATTATGAACTTAAAAGTTCCGGGTAAGGGAAACTCTTTGATATTATATCTGATAACGAAATGTGATTTTGAAAAGAGAATTTTCGATGAACTTATAAATGCTATTTAACTTTTGAACACGACCAAAACTGTTCTAAAACGTATTCGAAGGAACTCGTACATATTTATCGAAAGCATCTACAAATGCCGTCATGTACCGGCATTGTAGAATAGTACCTCTCTCTGTACCCGGTGTTCTCTCCGATCTAACTGACAGATGGCGGTATATCTATCCGAGATAGTGTAGCTCAAATGCATACAGGTTAGGGATGGGCAGCAGCATCCCCGTTATGAAAGCTGCTCTCTGCGATTGCCAACACGCTTGCCCAGCGTGGCAATTCTGGTTAAATTTCTCTATTCTTGGAAAAGTCAATATCCAGAAATATCCAGATATAATGATGATGATGATCTACGAATGGATATTTGTGAATATTTTTTTACCGGCCTTAACAAGAAGTTAGTTCAATTATTTACATATCTTTCGTTGGACATCTCTCCTTCTACAAATTGTTTTCGAATCGGCAGGTTTTAAAACGAACGTGAAAAACCGACAAACGTTCAATTTTATCAAAGCCTAAAAATCGACCTGTGTATAGAAAAATAACCATCTCAAAATACAAAACACCGGTGTTGTCAAAAACTTGGGCTTGGGTTTTTATGGACGACGGAGTTTTCGTCAACATTCTGCGCCGATAGCCTGTGCAAGCCTCCCGTATATTTCGTATAACATTTTAATGTGCCATTGTTTACTAAAAAACTATGCGTTAACTTTGTCAGAACTTAGTCATGAATATACCAATATCAATGGACTCTTTTAATACAAAGGGTTACTGTAAAACCGCAAGACATATTTTTTAATGATATCACACATGTCATACATTGTCCTTACTCCTAAGTAAAATACTTAAAACACTTATGTTACGGACATCAGACAACAAAAGAATCACAAATATAATTTTTTGATACATATTTTTAATACCCAGACATAGAACAAATACAAATATTTTCATATAATAAATATTAATATGTATTTTTTTATTTTACCTGGTTGACATACAGTCCACGTGATAGAAAGCGTTCCTGATGCCTATAGACGCTCCTAATATCCCAAGGACATCACTAGCGCGTTACCAACCTTGCGATATTTTTGATGATATTTTGTCGCATCATCCAGTTTCACTGTCTCTTTCACTCGTCAAACATTGCAATATGATACTGCTATTTGGCAATAGAAAGAGGTGAAAATGAGGTTCCAATGTGGATGACCTTTGTGTTAGGTCTACCTTATGTATATATATATATATATATATATATACATATATACCATGCAGTTTTGTGCATTGATTCTTAAATTGCAGAAACCAGCTTTTACCGGCTTCGCCACCATTTTCTTTACATTTTTCTATGTTGACAGAATTATTTCAGATATAAATGATGCTTACAATGTTTCATATAATCTATTGTTGGAGACTGGTGCCTGAACTAGGCCAAAATCCTTAATTTCTGGCCAATAGGTCTCTACTCATTCGATTGACGCATAGTAACAAAAACATGAGATAATAGTTCATTAATAATAAGTAAGTATTCATTATATATACAGGGTTACAGGTTAAGTTGATCTTTTTCCGTTAAAGAGCGTGTAGTTAACATCGTTTCTGACTATTTTGATTATAAAACAACCTGTTCTAAATCTAACCGTTCTTGAGATGTTTAATTTAAACGATTTTTATTGAAGAAATCCGTGCGCCAAAGGTCGTGGGTTCGATTCTCACCTAGAGCAAATATTTATATGATGATATTTGTGTTTGTTCTGTATCTGGGTGTTAAATATATGTATTTAAATAGTATATTTGTGATTCCTATGTTGTCGGGTATACATTACACAAGTGCTTTAAGTGACTTGCCACGGAGTCAGGTGAATGTATGAGATGTTGTGGGAATTTATTACTATTATTTATTATCTACGTATAGTAATAATTACATGAGCTGTCATTAGTTTAATAACAAAAATGTATAGATAATATACACGGGGTTACAGGTTAAGTCGATTTATTCCCGTTAAGAGCGTCAACTTTGCTTTCGACTACTTTGATTATGAAACTTCCTGTCCCGATTCTAACCGTTTTTTAAACATTTAATTTAAATTATTTTTATAAAAACTGATTTAATATTTTACATTTTTGTGTTGGTTCTTGGTGTTAAAAATATGTATTTGAGTATTATATTTTTGTGTTCTCTGTGGTCTGATGTCCTCAACACAAGTGCTTTAAGCGTCAGCCCGGAGTCAAATCAATATATAAGTAGTTTTAAATCGTTATGTCTTAATCCCCCACGTGAAATAAACCTTGGGAGAAAAACAATCTACCGCGATATGCTCGCGCGCGGAGTGTCATTAATCCACTCATAATTACGTCTCTAACCGTGTATAGCTTAAATTTATTCGTATAATTAATTAACGAGCCTGATAGCGCAGAAGTTTGTGATCCTATCGTGGGTTCGATTCCCATCTAGAGCAAATATTTATATGATAATATTCTTGCTTGTTCGGTATCTCGGTGTTAAATATATGCATGTTAGTAGTATATTTGTGATTCCTCTGATGTTTGGTGTCCGTAACACAAGTGCTTTAAGCGACTTACCATAGAAACAGGTCAATGTATGAAATGTTGTGGGAATTTATTATTATCATTAAATTACTCAAAATACGAAGGGTGTTTTGGTATATAACTAAACACGAAAGATGTTTTGGTATATAACTAAAATTTACGGGCTCAGGCCAAGTGAAGTCCAGGATTATGATAAAGGTAAGGAGTACCATCGTGAAAAAGTTAAGAATTGCCGCTTTCTGCGTTGTAATGTAATGCATTCTAGTAAGTTATAATGATTATTCCTTCAATTTGCTGTCTAAGGCTGGAAAAAAATATGCATTATTATTTCTATTAACGAAAGAAAGGATTTTTTTTCCTTTTTTTGCCCTAGTAAACCAGTATATGAGCAAGCGAGGGAGCTTAATATCAATGCTAATCCGCGTAACGTCTATAATCTGGCGCGATGAGCTCGCGCGCGGACCGGCCGTAATCCATCCGTAATTACACCTCTAACCGTGTATAGCTTACGTTCATTATAATGGTAGCGACGGTGTTCATTTTAAGCTGCCTCCCCAAGTAATCTCCAATAGGACCGCTTCTATGCTTCTATGTGTCCAGCGCGATTGCGGTTTTAGTCAGATCATCTGTCTATCTGTCTGTAAAGACCATGATATATTTTATCAAAGCCTTGATTTTTTTAGAAAGTGTATAAGGTGTTCCAAGAACATAAATTTGCTTCACAAATAATTCTTAGTAATTAGATTAAAAAACTTATGCTTAATATATAGATTAATAAATTAAGATAGTGTGCTCAGTTGTTATTGAAATGAAAATTTCGTAATAAGTATATATGAAAATTTTTATTTGTATGAGTTGATATTCAGATATCAGAAATAAATAAAGACAATAAAAAATAGTCAATGATATGTTGCATTAATTTAAAAAAATAAGAATATAAATGAAACATATCTTTTTACTAAGTATTAACAAATATTAGCTAAATTATATAGCCAAAATTCGTCTGTATTGTCTAAGTCTACAATCTTTAACTACGAGGCAAATAGAACTACTTGCCTTAGGTAAGTAATATTATTATTATAGTATTGCGAGCTGTTGATATCCTCGCGTTGCTATAAAAGTTAAACTATAGGCTATAGCATCATGTAGAATGGGCCGCATGCTTGCTAGAAATTAGGTTAACCCAGTATTAGTCATTCTATTTACATCTTCAACAAAGTGATTCAAAGATATATATATTTTTTTATTATTAATGAAGATGACCGCAGAAAACCGACATCGTTAGTGATTCATCAAGATTCAAGATTATACCGAAAAAGCAACCCGCTGATATTTCTAAATGGGTAGGTTGGAGATAAAGAATACTCGATTCGCCTCTCATTAACAATTCTCATTGTTTCCCGTTAACACAAAAGAAAATAATTAATTTACGCCTCCTAGATATAAAAAGTGGTCAAGGGCGTGTTGCACGTACCGATTTGTATTCCGTAATTCGAAGTGAACGAAGAACATATATTTTTTATATTTTATTTTTTATAGAGCTCTTTTAGTCAAACTTATCGGGTTATATTTAGGCAGGTAGTAACTGCAATCAATCATAGATGGCATTAGTATCGCTAAGTAAATAAGCTAAAGACGCTCACCGCCATATAAATTATGCGAAGGAGATTTAGCGATGTACCGTATATCTATATACTTCTGTGTAAAAGTTACATGACTTGAAATAACGGAAAATCTGCTATTTATTAGCTTTTATAATTTTATATTTAGTAATCTTGCTTCGATAAAGATCGCTTCAATCATCTCATGACCTGATCCCCATTCTTGTTACCCCGAAAGTAAATAAGTACACCTGCTTAGCGGAATATACAAATGTGAGTAAATAAGCTAATTTATATACCCGTGAGATTGTAGCTTAATTAGATTGTAGATTAAGCTCTTTTTTCAATGTGTACAGCTTGATCCAACTTGGATATAGGATTTTCAGAGGTAGGTGAGGTAGATATCATATAAAGGTCATCTGCATTGGTACCATAACTGTCATCTATTTCTACTGCCAAATGGTAGCGTTAGTAAGGCTGTATTCCGGTTTGAAGAGTGAGAGAGACAGTGAAATTACTAGATAATGTGACAAAATATCTTCAAGCCACAATGTTGGCAACGAGCTACTGATATCCTTGTGATATTAAGGCTCTGAAGGCTGCGGTGATGCGGATTGTATGCTTATTTATCGACCTAATCTAATATAAAGACAGGACATTTGAAAAGTGAGCTATCAGATAAAAATATTGACAACGTTTTCACGTCACCACAAAATAGCCACAGAACCCTGCAAACGGCAGAGATATTTTTTATCTTCATTAGGTTTAATTAGAGAAATTCTGAGTACAAATCTCGATAGTCAAGTAGTTGGGAGAATTCATTACGAAACGATGAGATGGTCCATTAATGTTTTAGGCTGCTTTGGACGTGTTTGCCATTTTTTTCTTGGGGAATACAGTTGGTCTTTGCATTCCTTAGTAATGTACTACCCGCAAATATGTCGATATTTATTGACACGTGGCCATGGCCCTTAGAATATAAAACTAATTAAAGAAGCTTAAGGATAGTAGCCTGGAAAACTTTATGTTTGCTCATAAGGCTCAAAGTCTCTTAGCACGATGAAATCAGTCATGAAAAGATCCGTAAAAGAACAACACAAAATTATCACTATAACCCAGTCGATTAGCATGTTGAAGCTAGCAAGACACATAACACACAGAGCCGCCAATAATAGGACATTAGGATTCTGGATTGAAGAGAAGTTTTTATTCCGTTGGACGTCCACCTAAAATCTAGACAGACAATCTAACCCAAACTGCAAGATCATGATGGATAAACTATTTATATTGGAAATTACTTGGAGAGAAAGCCAGCAGTGAACGTCCTACGATTTCACGATGATCATTATGATCAATATGATCAGTATGATCATAATGATGGTGAGAAATGAACGCAAAAATCTCTAAGTTTAATAAACATTGAAATACTTTAGACAGAACTTCACATGTCTTACAACTGCTGTGTATGTATATTAATATTAGTGTAATTATTTGATGTAATAACTTTTTCTTTTGATACAACCTTTTCAGCCAAACATAGTCTTATTTTTATTGATCAACGAACTATGACCGGGAAAGTAGCAAATCTAATAAATAATTCCAATACGAAAATATTGCTATTGAAGGTAGATGAAAGAAAATACTTGTTGTAGGCAGCTTAGTTCTCTAGATAGAAAAAATTAAATTCTATTCACACAATATCTACCGAGGTCCATGATGAACCTGCGGAAACTAATAAATATCAATTAACTATACATACATATATATAGTTTGACGAGGCTTTAGTTGATTTATAAAGGACCAGCTTTGTAAGCTAATAAAAAGCACCAGGTCTTTGCCAACCCTACAAACGTTGCCAGTAAATTGCCTTTGAAAATTGAATAAACTATGTTTTAAAGCCGTTAAAGACTAATAAAAAGATGTATGACAAAACAAACATTTATTTACTTTCATTTGTTTCTTTCAATTTAGTTATACGCATATAAATCTTTATTATTCTTTTAATAATTTAAATAATACACATAGGCTATGTACTACCGAATATTAGAATAGTCTACTTCTAAATCAGGTATCGTAAGAGGCGACTGAGGTACCCAGACGGAATAGAAGGCGATATATCCACCTAAAGCTACGTTGCTTAAATGCAACAGGGCGACTAAGGGCAACAGCATTCCCATTACTAAGATACGCTCTGCGATTGCAACCACACCTGCCCAGCGTGGCAATTAGGGTCAAGCCATGTGCCACCAACAATGGATGTTCTGGGGCTGTTATAATAATGAATACATGAATAAACTCAGTGATAAGTCGTTACTTGTATTACGGATAACGATAAATATTCCATTTAAATACACATATTTAACACCCAGACGCAGAACAAACATAAATATTATCATATAAATATTTGTCTTGTGTGGGGATCGAAACCACGAATTTAGCGTATGCATTTTGAACGCAAAAGATAGAATCACTACCATTTGCGGTATCGTCCTATATACAAATGTAGATAACACAATAAAATCATGGCTAAAAATACCCCAAGGATATAGCAAAGATATTTCCTTCTCTATTCATAAAACTCAAAATTCTTATTAAAATCGGGATCAAAGTAAAAAGAAGTCTGGTGAAAAATATAACCATACCCTTGATTTATAAAAAAAACCAGCCAAGCGCGAGTCGGTATTCGTTCTAAGAGACCCATACAAACTTCCATAACTTCGTGATAATATATAAATTTCTTGTTTAATGAAGTGTCTCGTATTTACTTTATCATATTCTTTCAGCATTCTTGCAAAGCTACACCATGCGCGTTGCAACCACGCCATTCTAGCATAACACCTATGAGCAAAATACTGAAAATCTTTAATTTAATAATACTAAATTTATAATTATAATTTATTTCCATTTTATAATTTACAATTTATGTTTAATAAAGCGGCTTAACTGGTATCAACATACTTCAAGGAGTAATAGTAGTGTTAAAATTCATCATCATTATCATCATGTCAGCCATTTGATGCCCACTGCTGGACATAGGCCTTCCCAAAAAAAGGAGAAATTTTGCACATCACTGCCGCGCTGGGTAAGCGTGATAGCAATCGCTGAGCGCAGTTACTGCTACGGGATGGATATACCGCCATCTGTCGATTCTGGTACTGGGTGTTTTTTATTTGAGTATTATTTTTGTAGTTTTTCTGTTGTCTGATATTTAAAACACATTTATTTTAGGCTACTCACCTCACCTCACTCGGAGTCAGGTCAAAGAATGAGACGTCTAGTGAATTTATTATTATTAAAGGATTTGTTATTATTATTCTTTTTCTTCTGAGACCTGAAATCCTACAAATTAGCTTAAGGAAACGAAAAACGGATCTTCTCAAACAATTTCAATCAAAAGAGTCATTCAACTCAGTGATTTTAATTGAAAACACTTTTGCACGTTCCTTTATTCTATTTATACAAAATGGTGGTTTGTTCACGGCTGAAAAATATCTGCTGCTGTTGACTTAGATTTTAGCAGTCACTTATTAAATGAAATAAGTATAGATGATACCGTCTCCAACGTAAACGTCGACAACTGTGTGTTGAGATTCGTTATCGCATATAAAGTCGGTAAGGATTTTGTATGATCCATTTATGATTCTTATAATGTCGAGTGGTTTTGTACTACATTTCATAGCTTTTCTAGTACCATCTGTCTATGTACGCAGTTAACTTCTATTTAGACACTGTATAATAATCTTCATCATACCAGCTATTGAAAGTCCAGTGCTGGATATAGACCTCTCCAAAAAAGCGATGGGCAAGCGTGTTGGCAATCGCAGAGCGCAGTTTTTCACATTGGGGATGCTGCCCATCCCCACCCTGTGCTTTTGACCTGAACTGTTTGGATGGATATACCACCATCTGTCAGTTTTGGTATTTTAGTTGCCTCTTATGACACATGGTACGGGGGGAGGCACCATTGCACCATCTGCTGGTACCACACGGCTAACTAAATTTACAATATTTTTTACTACGAACAAATTCAAATGCTATTAGTGTAACGAATATCCGGTGTCGTTAGAGGCGATTGCGGTACAGGAGTTAATAGAATGTGATATATGCTTCCGTAAGAGCATTGCTACAACAGACCGGGGATAGGTAATAGCTTTCCCGTCACGAAGATACGTTCAGCAATTTTGAAGGAATGCACTAGATTTAAGCCCCTTACAAATGATCCTATCAGAAATACACGTCCAACGGTCTTACGGCTGATTTGATGGATACGAATTTCTAGAAACTTGAACTAGAGTGTTATTCCACACAGTCATTTGCTATGTTCAAAGTATATAACATGTGCCTTATAATGTTTTTAGTATAGAAAAAATCGCGTAGTTGCACTATTGCTATTAACAATGAGCTAGAAGAATAAAAAAAAACTCAGTGAACTAAAAAAGAAATAAACAGTAATTTATTTTCAAATAAACTTACATTTAGTAAATCCCTAGCGATCAAAGTCTCGCACAATGCAGACAAAAGGAGACCTTTTTACTGGACCGTAAAGATAATTTTCAGGTTACAATTCAATTGACAAAAATATACTCGTCTATCAAAAGGCTATTTTGCCATATATTTATATTAGACACGTTTGAGCGGAGCTTGTTGAATCTGTGTAGGGTGCGGGTCAATCGTTGGCGTCCATTTATCGTTTAGCATTTTATTAGGTAGACCTCAGAAATATTGGATCAGATGGGTGCGTTGTACAAAAGGTAGACTTTATACAAAGGTCGTCTGCGTTGGTACCTCATTGTCACCTATTTTAACAAAGAGTAGTGTTCACATTCAACTTGAAGGTTGGAGAGGCAATGAAATGAATCTGACATAATATAAAGGTAATCAAATCTATCTTTATATATATCTTTTTCTCTTTTTTGTTTTTAATTCAATGCTTTATGAAAAGTGTTACAATGGTCAGATTTAATTCAAATATGCACCGTTTTTTGTTCGATTATCTATTTCCATCTAGACGGCAACTTCATAATTTCCCCCCCTTGCAGAAGCCCCCCTCCTTATTTGCAAAGAACTCGGGCAGTCACTTTTCACAAGCCTCTTTTGAGTTCAATTTTACACCACTGAGAGCTTTCGCCATAGATTGGAAGTGGTGGTAATCACTTGGCGCTGTGTCCAGGCTATATGGTAGATAAAACCTCCTATCCGATCTCTTATAGCTTCTGACGAGTCATCACTAACCCTTCCTGTTGGCTAATCCTGCACGCTTCTGGTCGATTGCCTACTGCAATCGGTCCAGTTGTTTGCAGTAGATGGTAAAATTAATCGTCTGGACATATGGTAGCAGCTCATAGTGGATAAATCCTATCCAATCCCACCAAATACACAGCAAAACGTCCCTAGCTGCTAATCTCGGCTTGGCCACTGTTTGGGACGATTGACCGGCATCGACTACAATGTCGATTGATATTATCGTATGTGGTCAAATTTTAGTCGCCAGACACCATCCGCTTTAAAAATGAGTAGAGTTCGTTCTGTTTTAGCAGAATATCGCAGTTGTCGATTTGGTCCTGAAGGGTTTTGGCGTCAAATCATGCCGCACCCAAACATCAAGCTTTTTTGCACATAGACTTCTTCAGATAGTTTAAAATGGTTTAGTGATCAACTTCCACCTCCGCGATGTCATGAGAAGCCACATGCCGGTCTAACTTGATGTTTTCCATGATTTGATCGGTATTCGTCGTCACATATCCATGCTTTTCCATGGTGTCATTTTCACCGGCTCTGAATCGTCAAAACCATTCCTCCGTGAAATGATAATGATAGAGTACCACCCCCTAAAACGCCATTAATATCACGGAACGTCTCTCTAGCGGATTTGCCTTTAACGAAGGAAAACTTTAAAATAGCGCGAATTACGGCGTTAATGAACTCCATGTTTACACGTCTATAACTGTTGAACGCAATATCAAAACTTAACTATACGTAGGTTATATCAAGACCTTTCAAATGATGTATATTATTGCCAGATACAAGCTCTGTAGCGCTTTTTACATGGCCACGAAATTCAAAAGGTAAAAAGGTGGGTGGAAGATATTTGACAACCTTATACATTCAAGTCACAAGGTTGATAACGCGCTTACTATTACTTGGACCATATGCTTGATGGTCAAATTAGTCACATAAAAAATAGGCATTTCAATATATACTTTATTTGTGCTGGTCTATCTGAAATCAGTCGCCAGACTATAGTCAAAGTGATTTTTGTTTCTTAAAGAGCAACATACTTTGGCTATGCCTTTTGGCCATAGTTTAAAAAGGCATGGTGGCCAAAGGCCATGCCACTTTTTAAACTAGGTGGTTTCTTTTGAATTTCCTAACCACGTTGTATCTAGTAATCCGAAAGCGACTAAGTTGGGGTGATGAAAAATACGTTCGTAGTATTGTTTCTTGTTATGCTCTATTTTTATTCAAGTCGTCGTGTATTTAATTTTTTTAGTTTAGACGTAGTTTATCTTAAACCTAGGTCAAAATAATTGAAATAGTATTAAATAAAATTTATTTTATGCTGTGACAAATGTTGATGAGTTCGAAGCTCACGCATATATACGTATATAGAGGGGGGCCGGGTGGGCCGTACCCACTCCAGTCCGGAGCCCACCCCAGGATGTTGGGCTCCGGACTCGAAATGTTGTTCCTACACTAAGTGTCGGCTGCGTGAGTGACTGTGTGATCACATCACACAGGATAAATATTTATGTAATAAATATGTGTTTGATGTAAAATATCTGATATTCGGAATCTGATATTCTATTACTCGCAGTCAGATCAATGTATGAGATGGAATTTAAATTTACATATGTTATGCTAAAGCGGAATGCTTTCAGTTTGTAATTTGTTCGGCGTCTAATAAAATAAGGGTCCCACAACTAAAATCAAAACTAGTGGCTACACGCGACTATGTCCAGGCACCTACTTATATATTCATCTTTACAACCATTGAAAGTCCACTGCTGGCCATAACTCTTCCTAAGAAAGGGGGAATTTTGCGCAAACTTGCTGTGCTCGGCAAGCGTGTTGGCAGTCACAGAGCTCAGCTTTCACGACGGGGATGCTGCTACCTATCCTCACCCACGGTATTTGAGCTACACTGTTTCGGATTGATATACCGCCATCTGTCGGTTCTAGGACCTTAGTCACCTCTTATGAGGTGGTACTATTCTACTCTGCCGGTACCTCACGGCAAACTTAACTTATATATTATTACGGCATATTTATTGTACTAGCAGGGCCTCGTGGTTTTATATGCGTTGGACTTTCAAACTAACTTTGCATCCCTCTTTTACCCCTTCAGGGATGATTTTCGAAAATATATTTTACATGTATTTCATAACATTTATTGAAGAACCTCATACTGAATTTCATTCGTATAACTTCAAAAACCGCATTGTTTCATACTAACTGCGCCCCGTTTTACCTTCTTAGGTGGAAAAATTTTAAAAATCCTTTCTTAGTCCCTCTACGTCAAAAAAGAACCACTGTTGGAAATTTCTAGTTTCCATCGCGTGTAGATTAGGCCTTGCGTTTATTTATCACTCACTCAGACAGTTTCTCCTTTTATATAAATAGAAAAGTGGGTGATATTATTTTTTTTTAAATAAAAGCCTCCCAAGCCTCCCCAAGAAAGGGGATTTTTGCCATATATTCCACGCTAGGCAAGCTTGTCGGCTATTGCAGAGTGTAACCTGTTCAATTGAGCTATTACGGATGGATATACTGCCATCTGTCAGTTTTGGTACCTTAGTCGCCTCTTACGACACCTAGTACAGGGTACTATTCTACTCTGCCGGTACCTCACGGCTACTGGTACAACATTGTAGAATAAAAAATAATAAATATATACAATCATATTTCCATAAAAAAACGTACAACATTCCATTATATTTACGATACTGATGAAACTACGAGATCATGAGCGTCATCTATCATATTATTATGTAAATTAGGCTTAACGTAAATTAGTCTGCTGTTACCAGACGGGTCTTAAAACTAAGTTTACTGCAGTTTCAATACACGAGCCACCAGAAAGGATCCTGTAAGAAAAGCCAAGTAATTAGTATTGTCTTTGAAACCCTCATCGGCGTCGGCGATGACAAACCTTGGTCTTAAAGGAAGTGGTTTGAGAAATTTAACCTCAGACAGTTTGATCATTAATGTAATCTTTATAACACTATAATATTCTTTAGAAATAAACTTACACTTGACGTAATTTTTAAATTTGTTTATTGTTTAGCCTGATGTTTAATTGAATATATAGCTATAGCGGAATCAGGTCATTGTATAATAAATTATACAATGACCTGATACCGTGGTAAGTCGTTTTTTTAGAGCACTTATGTTACGGATGTCAAACAACAGAGGAATTACCGATACATTACTTAAATACATATATTTAACACCCAGACACAGAACAAACATAAATATCAACATAAAAATATTTGTCCTGGGTGGAAATCGAACCCACGAGTGTCGGCACAAAAGACAGGATCACTGCCATCAGCGATATCGGGCCTATCAAAAGTTAATTTCAACAGCATAACCCCACAGTAATATTCCTTAAGACATTTTATATACTGTGAAAATAACTAGGCGTTGTGTTTACATCTGTTAATTCGACGTACCTTACATATTGCATAGGCTGCTGGGCTGTCCTTCTTAAAACACAACCTTATGATACACAGATGGACGGGTAGGAAGCGAAGTCTTAGTAAAAGAGTCTAACCTTTAAGCACGAAACCGTAACATAGCAACTATGATTTAATATTAATGGCTTAGCGCTACTATTGTTAAGTTTAATTGATGATTGAAGAAAATAATATATACATTGCTTTTTACAGTCGCACACTAGAATAGAACTTCCCCTATATCAGGTGTCGTAAGAGGCGACTAAAGTATCAGAACAGACAGATACATTTATCTTAAATGCAATGAGAGGGGACAGTCAGCTCTGGCTGAAGAGTTACTTGGCGATTGCCAATCCGCCTATGCGCGGCAATTAAAGGGGAAATCCCCCCTTTATGGGGAGAGGAGGATACAATTATGATGTTTTTTCGCCACTTTATCCAATATAAACAGGTACGTATAAACACTTTCTTTCTATGTTAAAATTCTATTGCTGCCGATATCTTCCAATTGACTTCTCATAATAGTAATTAAATAACACCGAATATCTTTGTTTGATTCTGTTACATAGCAGTGATAAAATACCCTTCTACGTTTTTTATACAAATTGTTCAAGCGGCGCGATGGCCGATGTTCAGAAGTGTTCTTATCTTGTATATTTATGTGATCAACATTTGTATTTATTCTGAATCTGGGTGTAAACAAAATGTATTTAAGTATTATATTTATGATTATTTTGCTGTCTGATACATTACACAACCGTAGCATTGTTTCTTATCACGGAGTCGGGTCATTGTATAAGATGTGTGAGTTTATTATTATTGTATCATTAATTTGATAGGCTTTTGAACTTCTTTCACCGATTACCAAGCATCGCATAATTTTGAAATTGTACGGTAATATCCGGATGCAAAAGAATGTAATAGCCATAGGCTAGCGGCAGAGTAGACTGTGAGTAGACAAGCTGTCGTAAATGGCGAATCAGGTACCAGAGCCAATGGATAGCCATATTTAAATAGCGTAGTACAAATGCACAGGGTGGGGAGCCTATGTCCAACAGGGGGCCAGAGGCTGACATAAATCTGATACATTTTTGAACGGGTGCTGTAACAAGGTTGTCAACTAAAGTACGTCATAGAGGCAGTTCTAATATCTATTGCAACTAAGACAAAGATACATCTAGTATAATAAACTTAGGAAGTTCAACTTCACAAAACTTTGACAAATTAAAATAAACAACTGCCTCATTTTAATTTCACGAAGGCGAGTAATCAAGAAAAATGTATTCCTGGGGAAAGCAACTTGGAAATAAATTTCTTAAATATTTCCTCTATTCCCGGGCGACACGACGTGCGCGTGACATAATGTTTTGTAAAATGGTGAGTGCTTCGGCTAATGAAGTGTGATCGCGTCCTTACTCCGCGGTGCTTTTATTTATACTACAATATATTTATTAATAACTAGCTGTGCACCGCGGTCTTGCCCGCATTCATGTGTAAAACTTTGCACCCCCTTTTTACCCCCATAAGGGATGATTTCCAAAAAATGTTTTACACGTGTTTGATTGATTGACAGCAAAATTTGGTACTAACTTTGCACCCCCTTGACGGGATGAAATAAAAAGAATGCTATATTTTAAGTTTCTAATCCTTACAGCTTAGGCACTATATGTCAGTCAGTCAGCTTCTCTTTTTGTATAAATAGATGATGATCGTTTAATAATCATTGACAATAACAAATGAAGTTCGGAAAAGAACAATGTTTAAATATATATATTTTTTTACTTTATTTACTCCAGATTTAATCTGAAATCATATTTTTGAATTTATTTAGTATTTTGTTTAAAAATTATCAATTTTATAAATATATACTTCAAATACGAAGTATATAATAATAATATATATAAAACTTTAAAATCATTCTCGTTAGATTTTTTAGTAAAATCGTAACAAAGAAAAAATATAACCTCTTCCTCCTGGCTCTAGAATGTTATAAGCAGTATATCTTCCCAAGATACATAATTGCATATAACTATAATTCTGCGCGCGAATCCTTGAATTCACTTCATCCCTGTCCCGTAGGACCATTTCCTTGATCAAAAGTAGCTTTCCTGGGGTTTATTCTATCCACATCCTAAGTTGCAATAAAAACGGTTCACTGGATAGGCTGTGGAAGCATAACAAAGGGACGAATAGAGACACTTTGCTCATTTATTTCTATTATAGTAAACACATGTTATGGTTTGGTTTTTCTAGACACTAGACACCAGCAGTTCTTCTTGGGGATTCTTTTTTATAGACACGCGTAATAAACCTGCAATAAGATAGTTTTAATCGTCTGGTGCGGGTAGACTAGCTCTAATAATACCACTGTCCATTTATATGTTCAAATGACTTTTATGACCCGTGGTCATCGAAGTAATCAGTCATTTGAGATGTAGAATGATTTTTTTTAGAGCAAAACACTTTTAATTTTGTAATTATTGACGATTTAGAGAGCTTTAATAAGTCATTTAAAGTAAAGATCATTTTAAGTTTTTTGTATTTAGGATTATTTCTTCACGCTTTGGTCAGCTTTAACTTGGATTTTGTGATATTGCTCAAATTCAATTCTACCTTGTAAGCAAATATATTTTATTTCTATTAAATTGACTTCCCGCGGCACCGCATTTTTTCTACATAATGCGTACTTTGTGTCACTTTTATCAACATATCAGCTATTGGAAGTCCAGTGCTGGACTAAGGCCTCCCCAAGAAAAAGGGGGAATTTTGCCCATGATTGCTGCGCTGGGCAAGCGTAGATCGCAGCTATTGCAACGGGGATACTGCTGTTCAAGGAACCATGGATATATGTTCCACCATCTGTCGGTTCTGGTACCTTAGTCACCTCTTTCAACACTCGGTACAGGGGCAGGTACTATTCTACTTTGCCAGTATCTCATGGGTTTATGTTACTACATGTACAATTTTGTGTTCACGGCTTATAATAAAAACTTAAAACGGCTTTTAAACATAATGTATTATATTTTTTGTCGTCCTTGTGAATCGATAAAACGCAAGCTAACCGAAACGCCAAACAAAAGTTTTGGAACTTTAAATAAAACGCGTTGTAATCAGTTATTAGACGGGCCCGATGGCGCAGCTGGTAGTGATTCTGTCTTGTGCGCCAAAGGTCGTGGGTTCGATCCCCACCTAGGATAAATATTTATATGATGATATTTGTGTCTGTTCTGTGTCTGGGTATTAAATATATATATTTAAGTAGTATATTTGTGATTCTTCTGTTGCCTGATATCTATAACACAAGTGCTTAAACCATTTATTATGGAATTAGGTCAATATATAAGATGTTGTGCTGATGATGAGTTAGGCTGAACATTTGCTATATCATCATAGTAGCGGTAGACATTTACAGCTGGATATGCCTATCCAAGAAAAGGGGAATTTTACTCAGTATTGTCGCGATGGGTAAGCGTGGTGGCAATCGCAGAGTTTGACATCTAGAATGCTTCTGCCCACCCCCCCCCATTGCATTTGAGCTATGCTATGCTGTCGGTTCAGGTACGTGTGTACAGGCGTTTATTACTGCACGTCAAAACGCTGCCCCATGTCTCAACATGCAACGTATTAATTTTCATATGAATTTTGTTAAAAATGTATTACTATTATTTATATATAACAAAACATACACTTCAAGTCTATTTATCACAAACATAAATAACAAAAAAATACCAGTACACAAAACATTACCCTTGAAATAAACCTCACACAAAACGAACACGGCAACATTTCATCAAATGGTAACGAGAAAATCATCAACACAAGTTAATAATACTAGTACATTATTAGAGAGAAAAAATAACAATATTATATCTGTTTAAATATAATATTTTCTTGGCCGTCTGTAGTGATGTAGATAAAGCGGGAGAAAGGTTCCTCCCGGGGGAGAAATGGTAAAATGCCGCTCGCGGTATAGCGAAAATTAATTCTTCAGAACGCAAATATGAATAAAAACTGCTCGAAAATGCGAGTAAACTATTCTGTTGGTTGAAAGGAGGAAGCAAAAACTATTTTATTAAAATATTGAAGTATCTATATTATTTTGCGGGTAACCAAAGTAACCAAAACGTCCAACAAAACTGTAAAAAGGCATATAAACCGTGTTTTAAAGCCGTTAAAATTTCATTATGGCCAGTTCACAAAATCAAGTGCACTTAAAAACGTGCGTGTAACAGCGTGCAGTTTTAAGCTGCCTGTAACCAATGACTACTCAAACTTTTACCAAGTCGTCTAATTGATGGGCTGGATGGCACAGATAGTAGTGATCTTGTGTGTTAAAGCTTTAACTAATAAAGCAAATCGATTCTTTACCGCCGTCTTAGCGTAACCGACAAAACCCAAATTTACAGGAGAAGGATTTTTATAAATATTATTAAGCAATTAAATTTTAGCATTTGCTATAACTTTATAACGGTTTTATTTTTGGACGGAAACGTCGACTGGGATATGTCCGTTACGGATTTAAATACAAGTTACGATAAAAAAGATTTTTCAACAAAAGTGTCGCTTACGATAATTTGGCGGTAACGGCTCGAAATATTTATGTGATGAATATTTGTGTTTGTTCTGTGCCTGGGTGTTATTAATATGTATCGAAATATTTTATTCATGAGCTACAGCATAGGCTGCAGCATCCCCAACGCGAAAGCAGTGCAATACGATTGCTAACACGCTTGTATAATGCGCTGAGCCCCCTTTTCTTGTAAATGCCTATATCTAGCAGTAGACATCCGATGACTGTAAAGATAATCATCATATCATCACGTATGATAATTTAGTGATATTGCCGAATTGTACCAACAGAGTAGAACAGTACCTCCCTGTACCAGGTGTCGTAAGATTCGACTAAGGTACAGTGCGGCAATTATAAGTAAAATTTTCGCCTTCGTTGAAGAGGCGTATGTCAAGCAATGGACGTTCTACGCGTGCTATGATGATTTAGTGATAAATGAGAATGCGTCATTTTATCGGCCCCACGAAATATAACATGCGACGTAGTTAGCGTGTACTGTAATTGAGAGTAGCAAGGATCCGAGTGGAGGGAATACTAATATAAGACTAGCAGACAGGCGAGTACAGTCGGTATTATATAGTACGAGGAAAAGTAAATGATGTTCCGAATGAACAATAGCAATTGTGGACATTATACCTTTTGACCAACTCACAAGGATAGTATTGTCAGATCGTTTGTATATTAAATTAATCTGGCATCGTAAGAATACCAACAAATATACTGGATTCAAATTATTAAAATGCCAATTTATTTTCATCATAAATTCACATAACATCTCGTACATTGACTTGACTGTGAGATAAGTCGCAAAAAGCAATTATGTTACGGAGATCAAACAGGAGTTGCAAATATAATTATAAAAAATATTTGAAAATGTAAGACCTTTTATATATTAAATAATAATAATCAATTCCCAACAACATCTAATATATTGACTTATCTCCATGATAAGTCACTTAAAGCACTTGTATTGCGGACGCCAGACAAGAGAGGGATCACAAATATACTACTTAAATACATTTATTTAACATCCAGATACAGAACAAACATAAATATCATCATATAAATATTTGCCGTGAGGTACCAGTAGATAAGTACTTCCCCTTGTACCAGTTGTCATAAAAGGCGACTAAGGTACCAAAACTGACAGATAGCGGTATATCCATCCAATACACAGGGCGGGGATGGGCAGCAGCATCCTTGTCGCGAAAGCTGCGATCTGCGATTGCCAACACGCTTCCCAAGCGCGGCAATTATGGGCAAAACTCCCCGTTTCTTGGGGATCCCTATTTCCAACAGTGGACTTCCAATGGCTGATTTAATGATGAAATAATTGCTCTGGGTGGGAATTGAACCCACAACCCCTAGCGTACAAGATAGGATCACTGCCATCTGCGCCATCGGGCTTTAGAAGAATTTTAACAAAAATACCGGATCCGAATAAATAAGCTGCCGATTTTTCTTCATCCTAAATTCACACAACATCTTGTACATTGACTTGACTGCAAGATAAGTCATTTAAAACAATTGTGTTACGAAAATCAGAATTACAAATATAATTACATTTTTTTTAATTTTTATAGTTACTTTTGTTCGTGCAAGCAATGTAAAATTTTGTATTTCATATGCGAAGCTATTTAAGGAATTTTAGTTATTTTAACTTAAATATTGTTTTACTATATAAATACTGATTGTCTTCCAAATAAAATGAAATAATGCTTAAATACATACATTTAACACTCACACAGAGCAAGCACAAATATCATCATATATGTATTCGTATTTGTTTGCCCCACTTACATATTACATCCCACACATTTTTATGAATTGTGCCAATCAACTTAGCGCGGCCGATTTGGTTAGCGCAAGGTTTTTGTTAAATTACACTTGTCTATTTATGTACTTAAGTTATATTAAGTTGTTATTCTAAATAAATATGAATCTTGCTGATCTGTTTCGGTATCGAACCCTCTACGTTTGCCACACATGATAGGAACACGACCATCTGCGCTATTGGGCCCGCCAATATAGGCCTGCCCAAGAGATTTCAAATGTGACTGGTTGCTTGTGGCTGGCATTCAGTGCAACCTCACAATTTTAGGTTATCCGTACATTAATAATTTTCGAACAAACCTAATGCTGCACTTTTCATCATCCGTCTTTTTTTGAATATTTTTGAACGAATCTAATGCTGCACTACTCTGACGTCAATTCCAATGCCACCAAACGAGAGGGCGAGGCCGCTCTTAAGATCTTGTGCCTGTATTTACCTGCGTTCCCCGCGGTGAAGTCCGTGCGTTTAGCTACTGTCGCCTCCGCAGGGATCGCGGGAACTGCGCGGATCACCATCTATCAGTTCAAGTACATCATACGGCTCTTATGGCACCTGGTAGAAAGTAATCTGTAAACTGATGTACTTGATTTCCTTTTTTAATAAGTTCCGATAACTTCTTACACATTGACATGACCTTATGGTAAGTCGCTTAAAGCATTTGTGTTACGGACGCCAGACAATAATGATATCACAAATATATTACTTAAATATTTATATTTAACCCCAGCCACAGAACAAAGACAAATATCACCATACAAATATTTGCTCTGGGTGGGAATCGAACCCACAGGAACACCCTGATACACAAAACAGGGTCAATACCTACCATCTGCGCCATCGACCCCGTTACTTGACAAAATAATTATAGTATTTTGTAAATACCTAAAAGATTTGAGTGCCGATTTTTAATGAAATCAGTCATCCTTAGTTGTACGCGAAATTCCAGATCGTATCCATCTAAAAGCAATTCATAAAACTGATTTATATTCATCGATGCTTACAGGCAACTTAGCGTGCTAGCGTCAACAAAACTTTGACATCTTTCTGAACTGAACCGCATAGAACGTGAGTAAGCCAGCGGAAAACCCTTTTGTCGACGGCTGTAACCAAACGGAAGCAGCGGAGCGTTACAGTCCGGATTTGAGAAGCGCTAAACTTTTGGGGTACTCTGATCTAGGTTGCAGTCAAACTCTTGAACCTTAACTCTTTATTTACATATAAACACGTATATAATACATGCAGGTATATTACAACATAACGTAAGCAGATGTACTATATACATATATATATATATATATATATATATATATATATATATATACATACATATATGGCATTTATATGTAAAAAATAAGGATGACATTCGATGGTCAGAAATTTAATTGTTGTAAGGGACAGTGACAGGGAATGGCTACAATTTTTGTATTTATTTACTTTTGAATTTTTTTAAAATAGTTTCAAGTATAACAGCTCTAACATAATTAAAAACTGTTTATCAAATAATAAAGTTTAAGTAAACTCTCTATGATTCTCTCTATGATTTATTGTCTCTTATGACAATTGAATTTATGTCTATTGATATGGTAGTGAATGTTGGGTATGGCAGAACTACGCGAGTAGAATAAATGCTGTTAGAAAAGAGCTCGTTGTTGTAGGTATATATGGTGTGAGTTTGAGAGATAGACTGTGTGATAAGATATCGATGTTGTGTGATAGGTGATTATGTGTCAACAACAGAGAAAGAAATGTAAACAGGGTTTAGACATGTAGAAAGTACGGATGAAAGTAGAATATTTGCACAAATATTTAGAACGGTAGTGAATGAAAGAGTTAGTAAAGGGTGACCTAGGCGAACATATCTTAACCAGGTAGAAGAGGTATTTAAGAAGAGCCCGGGCCGGTCAGAAGTACTAATAATAAATGAGCGTGCAAGAAAAGACTCATGCGAGTAAAGTATGCGAGAGAAACTGTTTATACTGTAAGTGTAACTCATTAGTAGTTAAGCCAAAGGTCATCGGTTTAATTCCCATCACCACCAAAAAAGAAACAAAATTATAAAAAATGCATACATAATAAAGTTCAAATGATTGCATAGATGCTATATATCTTTAAAGCTTAATTAAAATTATTTCTATTGAAATTATGGTATTCAACATTTATATTAAAGTTTCACATTTAAAGCATGTTTTATGAAATAAAAAAATAAAATCATGAAAGCAATAAAAAATAGGTGAATTTGATAGCAGCCATACCACGATCGAAGCGATATTCTAAAAATATAGAGTCAGGCTTAATATCATACCAACATGCAAAAAATGTTACCCTTAATATGTTCCAGTTACATGTTAAACTATACTATTACGACTGAACGTTGCATTTATCATTTATTATAAGGATATATAATTTTAAGATAAGTGTTCCATCATTTAAGGTATTTAATACTGTAACGGATAAAAGTACTGAGCGCAAAGCACGCCGACCGCAGCGCGCTCTAGTGGCAATAACATGGAATCGTTCTGGAATAGTTCCAAGCTTAGCCCCGCTAGCGGTTGTTAGCTGTGGACACTGGCCGGGATATAAACACTATAATCTGGAATAGTCGGGAATGTCTCATAAACAGGGTCTGTTTCCTTTTGGTGTATCCTGTTCAGTGATTACAGGTCAGACAAATATAGACAGGTGAGGCATAACTCAAATAAATGTCGTCAGCATTGGTACCTTACTCTTACTTATGCCGTTAAATAGCGTTACTGTATTCCGGTTTAAAGGGTAAAAGCAGTAAAATTACTGGGTAA
The DNA here is from genome assembly GCA_020976665.1 of Heortia vitessoides. NCBI lineage: Eukaryota > Metazoa > Arthropoda > Insecta > Lepidoptera > Crambidae > Heortia > Heortia vitessoides. Next base: position 16,539,660 of record JACJUM010001610.1, on the reverse strand, counting down.
TGTGAC
>JACJUM010001610.1:16475979-16539644 GCA_020976665.1 Heortia vitessoides | reverse complement strand
ATGCTTGTTTGTCGACTCGGTATTATAAAAAAGGGTAACTGGTACATAGGACTTCTCCCTAAATACAAAATTGTCGTAGTTTCTATCCCACCCCAAGATATGTCTTGAGATTAAAATTACGACGTCTTTTAAATTTGTATTAAACAAGTAAATATTTGCGGTTATGTGATAAATTATAAAACAAAGGATATATACGTTCAAATTAAGAAACTACTTTCTTTTTTAAAGTCGGGTAAAAATACAAAATATCTTATGTGTGAACCATAGTTAGTTAGTTTATTATTCATTTTTATTATTATTACATATATATTTTTAAGTCACCATTATTACTATTAAACATTAGGAAGTACACAATTTTCACGCAGCTGTTCCAAACTTGTCCGAATCACTGAAAACATAAAATAGGAATAAACCTATTTGGTGCAATAGTTCCAAAGTTATGCGCGTATAACTTAAGTCACTAAATACCGCTCTCCCAAACTCCGTAAATCTGTACGATAAATTAATTGTAATAAAACGTTTATTTGCATAAAATATGGTATTAATATAAATCAACAAGTGGCACAGGCGTGATGTATATAGTGCATATGGTAGTAATCCTTGTACGTCAAAGGTTGTGGGTTTAATTCCTATTCAGGACAAATATTTATATAATGATATATATTTGTTCTGTATCCGGGTGTTAAACATGTATTTCATCAGCACATTTGTGATTCCTCTGTCACCTGGCGTCCGTAACACAAGTGCTCTAAGCGACTTATTACGGAGTCAGGTCAATGTATGCAATGTTGTGGGAAAAATGTATAGAGTTTATTGTTACTAAGTAATAGAATCAAGGAACATCTTGTAAAAAATATATTTATGTTCATTCTGTTACACCATCGCTATCATTACGGGAAACGTCTACTGCTCGACATAGGTTTCCCCTAAAGAGGAGAGAGTATTTACCATAACTACCGCACTGGGGTAGCGTGACAGCAATCGCAGCATAGGGTATAGAGGGAAGCACTATTATTTTACTTCGACGGTATCCCGGTACACATAAGTCATTCCATACCACCTTAACCATCTGAAACAGCAAGTCATAGGTACCAGAATCCTATAGGTAAAAACTAAACGTGTTCAAAGTAAATCTAAGTCTTTATTAGCGCGCAAATGGCAATAACAGAGGCCGAAACTATTTTGGAGCAGTTCCAAGAGGCGCTGAACTAGTGTTGTCACTATCAACTATTTAGAACCATTACGCATTACGGCCGCCGGCAACTTAGTCTCTGGCGACAAAAACATAGAGTTGAAATCCAAGTCGGTGGAATTGTATTCAACGGGGCTTTACTTCTGAGTCACTAATTAATGTCGGAATTAAGCTGCGACTCTACTTTTTTATGTAATTAATATTTTAGTTTCGTTATAAACGAGAAAGTTTGATAAATGTATGAAGGTAAAATTCATGACAGAACTAATACATTTTCATCATCGTCATCATTACAGCCCTTGGACGTCTATTGCTGAACATTGGCCACTCAAAGAGAGGGGGAATTTTGCCCAAAATTACCGCGCTGGGCAAGCGTGTTGGCAATCGCAGAAGCACAGATGGGGATACTGCTGCCCACCCCCACCCAGTGTATTTTAAAATACTAATATTCTTTATTGTACACACCATAAGCAACACATTCAAATAACATAGAAAAATATACAACAGTACAGTTTAAATACACTGATTTGGATTGACATACCGCCATCTGTAGTTTCTAGTACCTAAATCGCCTCTTATGACACCTGGTACAGAGGGTTCCTCCCTCTGTACCAGGTGTCATAAGAGGCTATTCTACTCAGCCGGTACCTCACGGCTTAATAAATTTTATATATTTTTTCACAGAAATTATCATACATTGACCTGACTCCATGACATCAAATAATAGAGGAATCACAAATATAGTATTTAAATATATATTTTTGACACCTACCCTTTTGACACAAGAAAAACACAATTATCATCTTATAAATATTTGTCTTGGGTGGGGATCGAACCCACGACCCTTATTGCATAAAAAAGGATCACTACCATCTGCAACATCGGGCCCGTCATCGCTTTTGGTAAAACTTGATTCATTGAAACTTAAACGTAGAGAATCAGCAGAGTGGAATAGTACATCCCTCTACATTTAGGTGACAGAGGTACGGTGGCCAACAAATGGCTGTGTATCCATCCAAAACAGCGTATTTCATATGCTTATGACAAAAATAGGTAGCAGTGCCTGTCCAAAAGCACGTTGGCCCAGTGCGGTGGTTATTTCCCTCTTATGGGGAAAGAATCCAGGAAACAGGAACAGTTCACGACTACGACCTGATACATAGATGATCATTAGAAGGCGATCATAGTGTTATTTCATCAGTTATTTACAGTAAATATAATATTTTATTTAAAAACCTAGGTCTGTTGCTCCTGCTATCGATTTACTTGTAAGAAGTTTGTCAGTTTTTCCATCAATATAGGGATCTGTGTGATGAGGCATGTTATTCTCAAAGTACTAGAGTGCGCGAAAATAAATATAAACTGGTCTTAAGAAGTGTTACCAAAAAATGTAATAAAAGTTGTGTTGTAATGTGCGTTAGAATAAATAACAAGATCTCAAGTCGATTAAAATTGTTTAATAGTTTATTTATTTAAAAAAGCTATAAAATATTTTACTAACTCGTAACTAAATTTTTTATTCATGTGACGTGAAATTGGTAATGATTTTTATACTATTTTGTATAATTATTTTTATTTATTTTACCAGGTCACATTTATACTATTTTTTGTGAACATGTATATTACAGAAGAATCACCGTCGCCAAAGCTGCGCTATGCGATTACCAACATGCTTGCCCAGCTTGGCAACTATGGGCAACATTCCCGCTTTTTGGGGAGGCTAATGTCCAGCAGTAGACTTTCGATGGCTTTAATCGAAATCAGATAGATACTATGTTTTGTGCAAATAAACGATTTATTATTTATTAAGTATAGAAATATGGAATTTGGTAGAGCGGAATTTGTTGCACCAAATGGACAATTCCTATTTTCTATTTTATATTTGCAAAGATCAAGATAAGTTTGGAACTACTGTATGAACATTTTGTGTATCCTAATATTTGTATGCACGTAGGTGGTCTGTATGCTAGAAACCCACACAAATACACCACGCCTGTGTCCCATCAGGGCAGGCAGAGACTATGGATCTCGACTTGCGACGATCTTGGCATATCTTTCCTTGTGTTAGTCCTTTCATACACGCACGTTTATTCTTGGTACTTTTTGCCTGGCCCTTTTTTAATACCTCTTCTACCTGGTTAAGATATGTTCGCCTGGTATTTGAATTCCAATCACGAAAGCTGCGCTCTGCAACAACACGCTTGCCCAGCGCGTTTATTATGGGCAAAAATCATTCTTTCTTGGGGAGGAATATTTCCAACAGTGCATTCTAATGGCTGATATGACGATTGTGTTTTTTATTACCAGGACTTTTATAGGGTTGTAAGGATTGAGGAATTTGTGAGTTAAATGTTGTAGTATAGGCTAGAGTCCTAACAAATAATTAAATTATTTGCCCGAAGAAAGTCTAGGCGGGCCACTTGTTTTATATAAAATACAGTATATGTTAATGTAAGAGAGATAAACGTTCATATTGTAGAGGACGAACTGAGCTCCCTCAGGACTAACGGGAGGATAAACTTCTCTATAACGGACGCGCATGCATTATGGGTAAATGAATTACCCGCAAAAGTACTAGTTTTTGCTAGTAAGTTTTGCACATTGTAGGTGACTATACTTTGGCTGAATTAAAACTCCTACAACAAACATGAACCCACTCCATCACTGGTGCGTATGTTATAATAGTTAGTAATTTTTGTTAGTTAGTTAGTTAGTAGGTTTTTGCTTGTAAATTTTGTCTAACACTTCTCAATGCTATGTTACTCTACCAGTTTCTAAACTTAGTGCTAAACTTATAGACATAATTACGTAGGTATAACATGAGAACAGGTAGTCGAATAAGGTAGTCGAATAGACAAGAAATAAATACTTTAAAAAAGCCGCTTTTTTGAAACCGTCTATATATATCTGTCTACTATCTACCAGTCCTTAACTATGTCGATGCAGTCGACCAGTTATCTAGATATTACAGATAGAACTTAAGAAGCTTGAGCGTCTTCAAAACTTCTGTATAAAATTCATTTTCGGTTTAGTAGTTGGGAGCTTATGTCATAGACAATATGGCGTTAAATAAACAAAATTATCAAATATGTCTTGGGGTATAGGCAGAGTAAAATGGTAGTCACTCTGTACCAGGTGTTATAAGCGATGTCTGAGATACCGAAAATGAGAGATGATTATGAATGACTTGAAGATTTATGTCTTGCAGTATACGTCTTGCGGATGTAAAGATATAAAAGAGGTTAATTTTAATAATAATAAATATATCTATAAAACATAACAAATAGACACAAATATTATATAATAAATTGCAATGGGTATCTCATATAGTACATCTCACGAGTAGACAAGTTCTGGGGCTTTTGCCGTATATAAAATCCGTCAATTAAAAGACGTTGACACTGCGCGGTAATCGGTATTCTACTGTGGGGTGACGCTGCTGACATAAATGTTATTTTTGTTCTACTGGAAAGGGTTATCCGAGCAATTTATAAATCAATGACTCTTAAAGAAATTCTGAGAAATTAAAATAACGTCGGTACACAGTCACTATATCTATGAAAATATTATTGATGTTCACAAAAATATAACTAATTTTCAGAAAATTAGTTATATACATAATATGAATACTAGAAATAAGTAAGTAATTCAATCAGGGGCATAAGTGTTAGCTTTTAAAATAAAACTACAAGCCAAGTTGAATTACAAATAGGCCTTTAAATAAAATCAAGAATTGCGTAAAAGATAAACTAATTTACTAAGGCTTATTATTGCTTGAAAGTTTTTAATTGGGATTAGATTGAGTTTCTAACATAAACTATTAAGATAAAGGTTTGTTAGAGCCGGAGCCGGCGCTAAATTATCACCATCATTTTTTCTTGCAGGATTTTTTCTGATGGCTTGCGTAATTAGTCTATTATTGATCAATTTGTTTAAACTAAACTCTTATAGCACTAGATGTCAAAAAATTTGTTGAAATTTTAGTCACTTACTATCATTCCCCTTTTTACATTCACAACTTGGACTCGACTCTGACGGCAGTGAAATTGAACAAAAATTATGGACCCTATGGCGCAGATGGTAGTGATTATATCTTGTGCGTGGGTTCTAAGAGTCGTGGGTTCGACTTTCACCCAGGACAAATATTTATATGATGAGAATTCGTGTTTGTTCTGTGTTTAGGTCTAAAATATGTATTTAAGTATTATATTTGTGATTCTTTTATTGTCTGATGTCCCTAAGACAAATAATTTAAGTGACTTATCTCCGAGTCAGGTCAATGAATGAGATGCGGTGCTAATTTATAGTTTCTTTGGACAAAAACACGCTGCCATAGTATTATTAAAAAAGTACAATAAATTTAATTATTATAAAAGTACATAAATTGAATTTAATAAGGACTTTGTTTAAAAATTAAATTTTATTTCAGTAAAAGTTTGTGGCAATAGATATGTGAAATAGAGTAACATTCTGAGATTCACATAGATTTCCTGAAATTCATGGATCAACACTAAATACGTGGAATTTTGTTTTGTATTTTCTTTTAATCTCTTTATTTTCATTATTCATTATCCAGTTTGGTTTTTTTCGTATTTGCTTGTTAATCTTATCGTGTGCCGTGAGGTACCGGCAGTGCTATGCGGTACCGGCAGAATAGAATAATACCTCCCACTGCACCAGGTGTCGTAAGAGGTGACTAATGTACTAGAACTGACAGATAGAGGTATATCCATCCTCAACAGTGCAACTCAAATGCACAGGGCGGGGATGGGAAGCAGCATCCCCGTTGCGATAACTGCGTTCTGCGTTTGCCAACATGCTTGCCCAGTGCGGCAATTATGAGCGAAAAACCTCATTTCTTGGAGAGGCTTGTGTCCAGCAGTGGACATCCAATGGCTGGTATGATGAGTTAAGCTTATCATCCGCATAGAGTTATAGCTTGCCAAGAACCTTTAAGTTCTTAGAAAGTTTTGTTGTGCTGTAGTTCTTTTTAGTATGCTTAATGCTTATATAAAATAAATAAATTCTTTTGAGTGGTTATGGAAAAAAACGTAATATTTTTCTATAAGCAGTACTCCTTAATATTTTCTTTTAATACAGTTAACTCTGAAAACAATAGCATTATTGTTATAACTATTGAATTATTTTGACTTTCAAAACAAATAATTAACCAAAGAAGAAGGAGTAACTTAGTTGTAGTTAATTGTCGAACTTCTAATTGGTTAGTTCGATTTACTTTTGGTCTGTGTAAACAAGCCACAGATCGCTATATCTGTTAGTAACCCACAGATAAGGATACATATTTTCATCAGATTAAAAAAACAAACAAGTATACGATCCGCGTGATAGTAAACGTGACTGCAGCCTATACACGTTCGTATTATACAAAGATATTACAAGCGCGTTGCCAACCTTGTAACTTGAAAATATTGTATTACGTTACCGTGTAGATATATATATATATATATATCGATTATCCTTCAATTTTAGGTTACAAATAAACTAATGCGTTGCTTCTGAAAACGAAGATTTATTTCGTTAGTTTCTTACAAATACGGTAACTTATTTAACTACCCTATTATTATAACTTTACCTGAAAACGAAGAAACGACAATTAAAGTCTATTCTTCCACGAATTATTCTTATTTATCTATTTTAATTCTATTTAATCTATTTAATCACAATAATCTAATACAATGCTATTTTTTTCATAACCTCGCAACTGACCATTGACCTCAGACTCTAGTGCTTGTCAGTTGTCAATGTCATTCAATGTCGTTCAAAAATTAAAGAAATATTATTTCTTTACATATATATAACGTGCTGTTCTTTGCGTTACTCATATAGACCTATATACATACGATACAAAAACCTCTTTCTCAACTGTCAGGGCCTTGACCCTGGTATCAACCACCCGACTCCACGAAACCTCTTGCCCGTTTCGTAAACTTAGCAACATTCGATCTTCACTAAAATCATTTGAGACCGCGAGAGTTCAGCTGCCATAGAAGTAGCCAGACCACTAGAAGATTGGTTTCTGCCACAATAAAAACGCTAATGTAATTATCTATTGAAATAGCGTGCGCTATATTTCATATATACTTGACGGGCCCGATAGCGCAGATGGTAGTGATCCTTGTGCGCCAAAGGTTGTGGGTTCGATCCCAACCCAGGACTAATATTTATATGATGATATTTGCATTTTATCTGTGTTTCATTTTGTTTGTGTCATTTTATTTGTGATTCGTCTGGTGTCTTATGTCCGTAATGCAAGTTTAAGCGACTTACCACGGAACCAGATCAATGTATGAGATATGGATACGATGGCAAATTCGTTAATGTTCCTATCTTGTATCTATCGCCAATGGTATTTATAATATAGATTATTCTTGTCTTTTCTGTATATGGGGTCAAGTGTTATATTTACTATTTAGGTGTTATATTTCCTCTTTTGACTGATGTCCGTACCGCAAGTGCTTTAATTGACATATCCCGAATTCAGGTATGAGATATTGAGTAAATTATTTATGTTAGATTATATAACTAACTGATACGATAGACTTTATCAAATATATAAACTTTCCTATTTCTCAAGTAGCATCAAACTATACACACTGAGTAAAATTATATTCAAATCAGTTTAGTACTTTCGAAGTTTTAATTTAAGTATGTAAGTGATAGTATGTCTATGTATATGAACGTATATATATATATATATATATACATACATACATACACACATATATATATACTCCTCTAAAACGGCTTGTCGGTTTCTTATAAAATTTTATATGCATATTCTGTAGGTCTGACAATCGGCTATTATCTATTGTTTCAACCTCTTAAGTGATAAGAATTATCCAACCCTAAAATTTTTACTTAATTTTTTGACCATGTTTTTTATTATAATGTGGCTTAAAACATACATACAACCCTAAATTTTCACCCTTCTATGACCAAACCCTGCTTTTAATAGTAAATTTAGTAAATTAATAATTTTAGTATATAACTTATATCGTAGAGAAATATATAAGTAGGCATGGCGGCTATCGTAAAGCGTAGCTTCGCAAAGTCAATAAATACTATGCTGTTACGAATAGACATATGCAAAACCTGGAAGGTGGGGTATACGGTACTATAATTCAATTCTGAATTTAGATAACAGTAAGCTACAATGCCAAATCTGTTCCTAAATCTGTTCTGTTAAAATCATCAGTGTTTGAATTCGTTTTAGATACAAATAGAAATTATCTATGTCAATAAAAAAGTGTAGATATATACACATTTTTTCAAGTTATTATTATTTTATATGGAAATATAGAAAGAGTTGAAGAGCTGGATTTTAAAGCAAAGGGACACAAAACAGTTTCACTTTCTAACAACTCACTAAATGAAACAATTTATACGCACAATCATAAAATTACAAACGGCACCGATCTCATTAACATCCGGGGGCGATACGCGATTACATCTAATTAACAAGAAGATAAATTTCCAAGTCGAAAGATCAAAGAATAGAAAATTAGGATTTGGTCTAGAGGGCATGCCCCGGGCAGTAATTACGCTTGATTTATTTAATTACCTACTGCTTTAATTCCGGTGAAAGGGAGTGAGATTCGGAGGGGGGGGGATTAGAAGCTTAAAATAAGGCATAATGCATACGAAGGACTTGGCCTAGGTTTGTTATATTATGTATGTAAGGTGACTGTACTAAAAGGTTTTCATTAATGATAGGGCATTCTCTGAGGCTGGTTGAAGGGAATCGATTAGATCTCCCTGATAGGTTGGTTAAAGAGTGAAAAATTGTATGCTGTCTAAATAATTATATTACATACGCAGAACAACTCAAACTATAACTTGAATCCACTACTGCTAGCTTAAATCTTATATGTTAAGAATATTAGATTACATAAGAAACGAAAATGTTTATAGTGGGGATCGAAATCATGATCCTTGGCGTATGAGATAGAGGCACTTTCGAGGGAACGGGGCTACTATAATATACTATGTTTATCAGAAAATTTATAAATTTTTTGATGTCCTAAGATCTTTGACTATAATTCATCATCAGCATTTCAGCGGCAGGACATTCACTGCTGAACAATCAAGTGATTTATAATAGTACCAGTTGTATGCGATTGAATCTGAATCAAATGAGATCCTGCCGTTTTAGACAGATCATCTGCCCATCTTTCCCTTCGCGTGCCGGTACTTGGTCTTCATTTCAGAAATATATACGACACCATAATCCATCGGTTTTGCGTCCTAAGTACTGTACACTGCCACTGGTTCTGTGACGGATCTCATGACTTCTAATTCGATCGCGCAAATAGACTTCAAGCATTGCCCTCTCCATAGCTCGTTTGGTAATAATGAGTTAACCACAAGTTAACGACCACGTTTCAATGCCTTGAGGTACCGGTAGAATAGAATAGTACTGCTATCTGTACCAGGTGTCATAAGAGGCGACTGAGGTACCAAAACCGACAGATAGTGGTATTACCCATTTAATCAGTGCAAATGCAAATAGCGGAGATGGGCATGCCCGTCATAAAGCAGCGAACGCTCTACGAACTTCAAGCGTAGCAACTATTGGTTAAGTCTTTTAAGTAATTGACTACTAAAATCAATCAAACATTATTGTAGTCCTCTTCCTACTTTTCAAACACAATATAATATATTTTTTTAATAATATATGCGTTATATCTATGTCTTTGATTTAAGGTTAATTCGTCAGAATACCGAACGATAATATATAAAGCAAGAGAAACAGATACAATTACATACATCTAAAAATTGTTATCAGTGACGCTGATAAATCTAAGTTAAACCGCAGGTCAACGACTTACGCGAACTTTAAGTGAGATATTTGACCGAAAGCCGAAGTCTTGAAACTTCAGTATGAACTCAGCTTAATAATAGGTTAGGGCCATTTCGAGCTTAACCCATTCAAAGCTCGGATGCTATGGGTAAAAACCATACTCGTAAAATGGGCCAGGTACAATTAATCTGGGCATAGAACAGATTGACTTTTATTCAAAAGCTGTTAGTGTTGAAAAAAACAAATAGATGTTTACATTTTGTCATCATGCAGCCACCCTAAGATATGGGATTTTTGGCCCACAATTGCTGCACTGGTTAAGCGTAGTAACAATCGCAGGGCGCACCTTCGCGACAAGGATGCTGCTGCTCATTTCCGACCTGTAGTATTTAAGCTGCGTTGTTTCGGATGGATAAACTAGCGTACGTCAGTCACCTCACCACCACACAGAAAAAGGTACTCAGCCGGTGTTCTAATATACATAATTATTTGTAATGTTAAAATCAAAAAGAAATAATTAATGAAAATATTCGATACGAATATATAATTATTATAAAAATCATAAGAATCATATAAGAGCTTGGTAATTTGTGTTTTAGTCGATACAATTTTTAATTTGACTTGCTTTAGTTCCATATTAGTTTCAGGCAATTTGTTATACAGTCTTGGAGCCGCAGTTATTATAGTTTTTTCATATTTTCCATTAAAGTCGTTTACAGTGTTCTTTTAATTGGTACAGCAAATTTTTATTATAATGTCATTGCAATATTCTATTATTATTATCTATTAGTAAATAGTGAGAATCGTAACTGAAACATCGTCAAAAATAGTTTTGTTGTCAGTGCGGTATAATTTTTTGTTGTATTTTATTCACGTTTTTAATATATAGTTCACTATTCATAATAAAAATCTTATTCATATAGACATTTCAATTTCTAATATTTGAATTTCCATCCATGAATGTGCTAATTGTGTTTTTTTAGAGTGGCAGTATTACGACGCTGGCCATTTTTGATCATATGTGTAAATGGATTGCAGGCAGGTGGTTTTATTCATCAAAGCTGTATAAAGTCCACTGTTGGTCATCGGCCTCCCCAAGATAAAGGGAATTCCATCCATAACTGCCGCGTTGGGCAGGCGTGGTGGCAATTGCAACTTTGCGACAAGGATGCTGCTGCCCATCCCCAATCTGTAGTATTGCTGTTTTGTTTTTGTTTTGTTCGCTATTTTAAATGGATATATCGCCGTCTGTCCGTTCTGGTGTCTCCGTCGTCTCCTACGACACCTAGTACAGACAGAGGTGTTGTTCTACTTCGACGGTACCCCACGGTGGTTTTAATATCTGTTACTAAATCAAATGTTAAATTGGAATGACAATCGAAAACTTTTACTTTTATATCTTAGTTTATTTATTAAAGAAAAAACAATGATAAGACTTTTTACGCGTATTGAGTTCATATCATAAAAATGGAGCTTGTATCTGCTGTCATAAAAGGCTAACTTACCGAGATATCGTGGTGTAGTGGCTAGAATGGGTGAAATAATTGAGTGATAGATACTTTATGATCGATAATATTGATCAATCAAAACTTTTGATGTTCCCTATAATAATGACGCTATCAATAGTAGATTTAAGGAATCTTTGTGTATTGCTGAATGTAAAACAGTTTATACTAGTACGCCTAGTAATCTTTTGTGGTTTTTCTTTTGTCTCTGTAAATTTTTTAGTAGATTAATACATTTGTTATTATTATTATTAACTGTGTTTCATTAAAATGTAAAACGAAATAACCAAATAACAACATGGCGGACGAACCCAATAGCGCATTAGGTAGGGATTTAATGTTATTTCATTAGGCATTTTAACCGCCAAGGGTCGTTTGTTCCATTCCCACCCATGACCCATATTCATATGAGAAATATTTGTATTTGTTTTGTGTCTGAGTATTAAATAAATACAGTATTATATTTGTGATTCCTTTGTCTGATGTCCGTAATACAAGTGATTTAGCGACTCTTGTAGAACTGTGGTCAATTAATGTATGAGATGTGTAAATTATTTAATAATAATAATATAATACTTTATTGATCACCTTGAACTTATAGACAATAATATTATTAGTAAAGCATTGTATAATACAATTGGCGGTCTTATCGCATAGAGGCAACCTTCGTAAGTGTGAAAAACATATATAAAAACATGAGTTGGTGTATCGTCTACCGAACAAGAATGCAAAAAAATATAACTAAATAAATACTTAATAAATTTAAATAAAGAAATGTAACCAATTCAAAAAAAGCTTACACAGCTCTTACATATCTATTTACATAATCAATACTAGCATAGAATACTTTCTATATTATTTTTGGACGTCTTGAAAAGCGTTCAGATCCTGGGTGTCAACGTAATTTCCGATCTGCCGATGCTGTCTCCATGTCCCCGTCATACCGCGGGTCGGGTGACACTCGATTGACATGACAAGTGGCTTTTGTTATGAACTTTGTTTCCCTTTTCTTTATTCGGTTTGAATAATAAAAGATATATATTTATTGTATACATCGAAAGTAACAAAATATTATTGCCTATTTTACTTATTGGGCACACAAAACCGGTGATAATTACAATAAAATAGAGTATAAATTACTAAAATAGAGAACTTAGATTGCTCAGAGGTCAGAGAATTTGGCATGTTATCTAAGGTCGTGGGTTACAATAGTAAAAAAAGTAAATCAAGATAGAAAAAGTTCGTTTTTGGTGGAATGTTGCTTAAAATTCGTATAAGGGCTAGATTAGAATAATACCTCTGTCTGTACTAGGTATCGTCAAATGAGATTAAGGTGACTGACTGATAGTTAGCGGTATATCCAATGGAAATACGATAGCTCAAATGTAACAGGCTGTAAATAGCAGCATTAGCGCGATCATTTTGCTATAACATTTTTAGTGTCATCCTATCAGGCACAGAAAGTTCACTGTTGCACATAGACCCCCTCTAGATAGAGGGACTTCTGCCCATAATTGCTGCACTGAGCAGAAACTGCGGACTGATTCGCGACGATGATGCTGCTGCCTATCCCTATCCCTGCGCTGTTTCAGATGCATATACTGCATGGACAAAAATCCCCTTATCTTGAGGAGCCCTAAGTCCAACAGTAGACTTAAGATGGTTGATAAGATGATTTTAAATACTATTATTTATTAATGAATACTATACTTGTATTTCATATTTTAATGCATCAACTGCTAAGTCCCTGAAGGATAATGTTAATAAAAGTATGTTGTTTTCCCACCATCATTAGAATATCTTCCATAGAAAGTCCACTGTTGGATGTAAGCCCATGATAAGGGGATTTTTTTTCATAATTGACGCGCTGGGCAGGCGTGATGGCATTCGCAGAGTGCAGCTTCGCGACGAGGATGCTGCTGCCCAAGCCCACCCTGTAGTATTTAAGCCTCACTGTTTCGGTCACCGTCATATGTTTGTTTTCGGTACCTTAATCGCCTTTTACGACACCTGGTACATAGGGAGGTACTATTCTACTCCGCCGGCACCTCACGGCACAAAGTTTTCCACCATAAAGTTCTGAAATTGTCTTAGTTTTGTATAGCATGAAACAATAATAATTCTAGCAAAAAATATCAATCGTCGCACCAAAAAACAATTTGAGTTACAATATTGCGCGTGCGTATATTGTCTCACTATATACACTAAAATATGATTTCTTTATACGATAGCTTACGCGAGAATCTTAAATTTCCCCAAACAAGAGCCTATCTCCGCCATAACTCTTCTAACCCTTCTGACGTACAACGCACCAAGATCTGGAAGTAAAGGGAACCGACAAAACATTCTCCACGATCTTTAGGAGTAATGACCTCGTTTGTACTCACGGAATCATATATTCGGGGAATTAAGGGTGCGATTCCAGAGAAAAATATATTTATGGCGTAAAATAGAAGCATGTTACGTTTATCCTGGTGAACTTTATTGCACCCTACATTTACAGACATTATTATGTTAATAGTAAAAACTGTATAATTGGTCTTATCCTTGTAGGCAACCTTTGCATGGAAAATGTGTGGAAAGCAAATTAAGTAGTTTGAGCTGTACCAAATTAAAAAACCCTTTAAAACTTCAATAAAAAATCTGTAATACAATGTATGTATATATTATAGTGAATCCGCCTTTATACTCACATTGCCAATCTTATGACTTGAGGATATTATGCCACATTACCCAGTAAATTGCCTCTCTCACCCCTCAGACCAGAATACAGTAATGCCAACACTGCTATTTGGCGGTAGGTGAGAAAGAGGTATCAATGCAGACAACCATCTGTATGAGGTCTACCTCATTTAAATAATCTAAATACAGACTACAGAACCGTCTGCCGAACTCTTCACATCCACAGGCCATTGAAGTATTTTGAATCAAAAAGTTGTCAACGAACAAAATCGTTCCTTGCATGAATTTATACACAGCATCTATATTTTAATTTAAAGAAAAAAATTATACACAGGTTAAAAGTTAAAACCAATTTGTTTGTTTTTTAATGTAGATAAAAATCAGTTAGATACAAATAAAATATAGTATTTAGAATGTGAAACTTTACAAAATTTATAAAATTAGGATATTTTATTAAATATCAAAAGTTATTAAAAATATTGTTTATAATAATTTTGCGAGAGAAAGTATGTAATAATAAATTACATAACTACATTAATATCCTTTTATAACTTAACAATATTGGTCTAGAGCCATTATCATGGTCATAGCATCACTACGTAATAACAGATATAAGGCATCCATAATACAAAAATTTTGGTGTAGCATCGCAACAAGAAGCCTCGCAACGGGAATCTTGTCGGTGCACCCATGCATGTGATCTACGTTGTTACAGGTGAATATATCGCTATCTGGCGTTTGCGGTACCTCAGCGACCTCTTCTAATACCAGAAGAAACACCTTACAGGGAGAGATACTATTCAACTCTGCCATTATCTTAAACTAGCAGTGCCCGCGACTTCATACGCATGAAATAGTGCCTTTGACGGTTACACTGAGTTTTAGGGTTTATTTATTTGTTTTAAAACGGATTCCACATTTTTGCAAATATATTATAGCCTATATGTTTTTTTTGATAGCATATAGGCTATTTTGTAATCGTTCTAGCGGGTCCGGAGATTATATAACAAACAAATATTTTTTTCAACTTTATAATGTTAGCATAGATTACTTTAAGAACACCCGATATAATCCGTATTATCTTTCTCGAATTACGACAAAATATTTTTCACTCAGTTAATACATAATTCTTAATTAAACCCAATATTTGGTTCCACCGCAATATCACCGCCGACTGTGTAGTTCGAGCCTTAGGCGCAAATATAATTATGACACTCGAATAACAGCGATAAATACGCACTTGTGTGTGTAATTAAGTTGGGGCGTTATCACTGAAGGCTACAAACGAGACAGGCTACAGTTATTATGATGCATGGCCGTCTGTGTAAAATGAATTTAAATAATTAACTTTCATTCTCTTTTAAGCGATAGAATACTGAAATACTTAATTTTACGTATTACGTGAATGCGCGTTTAAATATATTAAATAGGTTTTATGCACTGAAAAACGCTAAATTTTATATTATTGATGATATTTACTAGAAAATTTCAGTTTAACCTGAAGCCTGAGACATGCCGATTTATCTAGTTATTGTTATTTCAAATAATTTACAATATTAGATACAAGCTACGAACATAAATAGATAGTACGGAGCTACTTGCGTTATCGTTACGTCTACAGGCTATTTGTGAATTTTCAGAAGTTTGTGACGTGTCAGATATATGCATGTTTGGCGACTAAGTCTAATAAAAAAAATATGACTCTGCGTCTACATCTAACTTTATTTAAATTCTGTATTATAGGGACTTGCCGTGAGGCAGCGGCAGAGTAGAATAGAACCTTCCACTGCACCAGGTATCGTAAGAGTTGACAAAGGTTATTATTTACCTATTGGTTTCGCATCAACCTTGTCTCTGTAACCTTGTCTGAGGCTGAGAGGTAACAGCAGAGTATAATAGAGCCAGGTACCCCTGAGCCAGGTACCGCAAAAGGCAACTAAGGTACCAGAACGGACAGATGGCGGTATATCTATGCAAAACAGTGCAGCTCAAATTCACAGGGCGGGAAGTTTAGGCAAAAAATGTCCTTTCTTGCAGAGGAGAGAATCAAGCACTGAATTTCCAATGGCTGTAATGATGATATATTCGGTTAAAATATTCATAAATATGTTGGCAACACTTTGTGACGTCACTCTGAAACGGCGAGATTTCTAAAGGGTATGATGATAATTATAGGGCCAACGTTTGTTTTTAACTAGTCTAATCTTCATTTGAATTAAACCAACCATATGCAATTATACATTATATCGTCAAAAGGTGTAAATATACATTTATGATATACACCTTTTGACGATACAATTATGATCATAATCATCATCACCATCATCACACCAGCAATTGGAAGTCGACTGCTAGACATAGGCCTCCCCAAGAAAGGAGAAATTTTGCCCAGAATTACCGCGCTGGGCAAGCGTGTCGGCAATCGCAGAGTGCAGCTCTCCCAACAGGGATGCTGCTGCCTGCCTGTTTCGGATTGATATACCGCCATCTATCGGTGCTGACACCTAAGTTGCCTCTTACGACGCCCGGTACAGGGCGTGATACTATTTTACTCTACTGGTACCTCATGGCCATCTGCCAAACAATTATAATAGCATGTTTTATTTACAAATTACTACAAATCCAATAACCATGGACCTTGATAACCTAAAAGGGGAAATGAATGCAAAGAATAGTAAAGTCTATTTATAACGAATACATATTGTTTCTTTTTATTATTTTTATTTCAAACAATTCACACGACATCTCATACGTTGATCTGACTCCAAAAAATGTTGCTTAAAGCACTTGTATTACGAATATCAGACAATAGAAATCTCGCAGACATAGTACTTAAATAAATACTTAACACCCAGACAGAGAACAAACATAAATATTTATTTATTTACTGAACCTTATTGCACAAAATGTACAAATGCCGGACTTAATGCCAGTTGATATTATCTACCCCATATCAACCATTATACGAAACAGAAAAAATATATTTATAGTAGAGCAGACAATATAAATACAAAATAGATAAACGTTAGACGATAGATGGGGGATGATACGCTTAACGCATAATATAGGATCACTACCATCTGCAACATGACCAGTTTCAGTCTACCAATGTATCTACTAGCACGTATATTTATTTAGTTTCCCACTACATACACTGTATCTTGATGCACATAGTCGTATATTCAGGCCGCCCGCTCCAAAATAGTCCAGCTATATTTACAAGGTGGACTTTGGCAACTGGCTAGCAACATCCTCCTAGACGAATGTACAGGCTTACAACAACATTGGTACGGTGGCTACACGCCGGAGATATAGGTTAGAATAAAAAAGTATTTATTGTGGATTTTGAATGTAGGACGTTCACTGCTGGAAATTTGGCACACCAAGTGGTAATTGTAATAAAACATTTTATTTTGGCACATTCTAATGTAAGTTTTAACCGTGATGTACTGGTAGAGTAAGAGGCGACCAATATATCAGGATTGATAGATGGCGGTATATCCTTTCGAAATAGTGTACCGCAAATGCACAGGGGGAATAGGCAGCAGCATCCCTGTCGCGAAACTGCGCTCTGTATATGTAAATACGCTTGCACAGCGAGGCAATTATCGGTAAACTTCCTCTTTTCCTTGGAGAGGTATTAACCTCCTCCTGGGCATAGTTTCAGTAATGGACTTACAATAACTGGTATGATAAATAATAGCATAGACAACAGCACAGGGTTCCAAAAGGGTAGTCTAAAATATTATACTAGTTTATAGTCACTCTATTCAAAGATATGCAAGGTTCCGTAACAGATTAGTCAAGCACGGCAGAAAGCAACGCCGCGGGCTAGCACTGCACTCGTCGGTGGTGAACAGGTTCTGTATCTATTACGAACCTGGGGGGATGTACGCAAGTACATCGGCGTACATGTGTTTCAGGAAATTGGCTTATTCGGTATATTAAAAAAAGACTACGACCGGCTCGTCCATGTCATTCTCAAACCATATACCAATTCTCAGTCCATATTCCCCTTTTTAAGGCACACAGAAGTGTATGAAGGGAGAGACAGATAATTAAATAACTGAATAATCACACTAATATCATAACGGAAAATGTTTGTGTGTGTGCAAGTGTGTGAGTATATATGTTTGTAAGTAACAAACATACACGATCAAAAGGCTGGAGCTATTTTAATAAAATTTAGTAATATATATATATATACATATATATCAACTAACTCCATACCAAATTTTAAATATATATACGATACGTGCGTCTTGAGATTGTGGTGCTGCTTACGCGGACCTAATGAATTGTTTGTCCATTTAAACACATAAAAAAAATTTCAATGTTTAATAGTGCTATATTTATAGGCATAGAGGTACATACATTAATTTCCGTCTAGAAATATGGAATCACATTCCATAACACAATTGTTACCTTAGACATAGACGAAGAACTTGCTTAGCTTAAAAAGATTTTTCCCAGACACGTTGTTATGGGCCGCCGGCAACCCTTTGAAGTCTGACTCAGGAGCAAAAAGAAAATGTTCTTTGGCGAATTCCCTTTGATACTGTACAGACTTTTCAAAGTAAATTATTGTTTAATGTATATAAGAGAAAGAGTACAAAGTAGAATTAAATACGTTCGATTGGAAATGTACCGTCGATTTTATATTACCAAACAAAAATCTTTTATTTCAGAATGTAATCTAAACATGCTGATTGATACTGGCAGAGGAAAATATTACCTCCCTCTGTAACAGAGGTTCTAAGAGGTGGCTGAAGTACTTGCACTAATATTCGTTCTGATTCGTATACTGAAATGCAACTGGGCGAAGATGGGCAGCAGCCTAGTACCACTACATTTTTGCAGCAAATATATAAAAACGAATATATGAATATAAAAATTGCCCAAAGATAATCTTAATGTATACCACTCGTCGTCCTACAGCTGATGAAATTTTTAACATATATAATTTAAAGGCTCATTAAAATTTATTTAAAGGCTAATTAAAATAATATTTCATCAAATCAGCCATTGGGAGTTCACAACTGGACATAAGCCTCCTTAAAAAAGAGGGATTTTGCCAATAATTACCACGCTGTACAAGCGTGTTGGCAATCGCAGAGCGCAGCTTTCGTGAGTTACCCACAGATTAAAATAGTAAAAGGTGACTGAGATGCCGAAATCGACAGATGGCGGTATATCTATCTGTTACGTAACAGTATAGTTCAAATGCATAGGACAGGAATGGGCAGCAACACCGCCGTCACGAAAATAATACTTACATAAAATGAATGAGGAGATTTGTAGAAGAACCAAAGATACTGACATTGCTTGGCGGATTACCAAGTTGAAGTTGCAGTGGGCAGGGTACTTAGTACCCAAAATCGATGGTCGATGGCGCACTGACGTTCTAGACCATGTACCGGCAAGCGTAGCGTAAATTATCTGACTAAAACCGCAGTATCACGCTGGAAGCAGGTCGCATGCAACCGGTTTTATCAGTAATCACTTAGACAGGCCTATGTCCAGCAGTGGAAATACTACGCTTGGCAAATAATATGGTGATGGTGACGATGAAACAACTATATTGACGGACCTAATGGCGCAGATGGTTGTGATCCATCTTGAGCGTCGTCGTGGGTAGGATCCTCGCCCAGGACAAATATTCATATGACGTTATTTATGTTTGTTCTGAGTTTGGGTATTAAATATTTAATTGAATATAGTATTTAATTTGTGATTTCTCCATTATCTGATGTCTGTGACATAAGTGCTTTAGGCGAATTATCTCGGAGTGAGGTCCTACAAGTTGCTGGGTCAACTTATTTAAGAAATTTTAAGCCAAGCTTCATATTTTACTGCTAATGAAATCGGTCAATACACAAATATAATCTTTACTTAGTAACTGAAAGATATTTACAAAATAATCTCAAAACTTCTGGTAGGAAAAATGGAAAATAGCGTACCTTGATCGTCCTTTTAGGCACCCTTTCGGTACAGAAATCAAAAAGGTTTTCTGTTAGCACCAACATTGCTGTAGGCTTTGATATGAGCTCTTTTTTGTAGGAACTATAGAACCTTTATTCACAAGGTATTACAGCTATGTTGATTCTTAGAAATTTCCCTTAGGCTGAATGCCTAGCAGTATAACTGGTAAGGATTCTTGGAAAGGGTGCTTCGCCCACGCCTGTGGGTAAAATAGCAGTTTGGATAATTGAAGTTGGCGTTAGGTAAAACAATTTTATCTAGGTAACGCTGAGCTTGTCTCTTGAAATCAGATAGCAATCATAGTTGTTACCTTTAGCTATCAAACCAACTGTTATTAGCTATTAAAGCTATCGATATAAGGATTGATATGTAGGTAGGAATAGAAATGGTACGACCGAGGTACCAGAACCGACAGTTGGCGGTATATCCATACAAAAATGCATATTTCGAATGCACAGGGCGGGGATGGACAGCAGAACACCCGGCGCGAAAGCTGTGCTCTGCCAATGCCAACACGCTTGCCCAGTGCGGCAATTATAGACAAAATTTTCCCTCTCTTGGAGAGGCTGAGGATCATATGTCCAACCTTTTTATGCACATTACTGCCATACTTTTCTTGCTTCCTTTATATTAATTAAACTATTTCTAGAAAAGCGTCTAAAACCTACGGTGACGCCTTATTTAATGCGGGCCGTATGCTTATTTGCTTTATTTGTCAAATCATCAGCCTTCGAAAGTCCACTGTTAGACAAAGGCCTCCCTTTGCCCCTTGGGAGGCACTATTATATTCTGCTTGTATCACCGTCAATGTTTATTAATGCCAACTTAGTAATATAAATATACATATATACATCGTAATTTAAATTTTTAAATCTTTCATAAAATATATATTCGTTTTAATTGCATACAAGATGATTGATATTAAACTCAGAGTGCTTTAAGAGTTATTGAATGAAAATTATTATAATAAGACAGCGATGTAAGGGCAGTTGTTTTGATAGATTTATAGTCTCAGTAAATAACTTCATTTACAATTATTTAAATTTTTGAAAGATTTTCTGAAACTATTGACAATAAAGAAATAATACTTGGCACTTTATTTTTGTCCAGGCTCTGCGAATATTCTCTCAATCAAAATAAGGTATCCTCACAATAAACCTTAACCATAACAAAACGTCTATAGAAATCTGTAGAACACTGATTTCTTCAGCATTTTACAAATTTATTAACCAAGTAGGGTACTACTGCACTCTATTTGTCAAGAGTTAGTTATTTTATAACAACGTTGACAATAGAACGGCTTGCAATCACTAAAGTATACAGCAATTTTCTATACGTTTAACCTCTGAGGTAGCATGCAGCAAGCACTTGGAGGGAGTCCAAAGCAACTTGCCTCGTGGTCCAAGGTGCAAGCTTTAGTCGCTAAAATATGTAGCTTATGATAGTGGGACTATAATGAATGATACATTTTTCGAGTGTCTAGTAAAATACAAAACATAAATCGCAGATAAAATTAGATTGTAAATACAAACATTATATTAATATGAGGTACCGATAAAGTAAAATAGTATAATAGAACCCCGCGTAGTGTAGTTATGGGCAAAATTCTCTCTTTGTTGCAAAGGTCCAAGTCTAACAGTTGCCTCTAATTGCTGATATAATGATGATGATACTAATAGGCATTTTGAAGAGACCAAGAGGATTGTAGATTGATTTAAATTGATAACAATCCTCGAATAAGTCTATTAAGGTCTCATTTACCCAAGTATTTAAATAAGTTACCTTTATGTTTCGTTTGTTATTGTCAGGAAATGGTTTGTTCAAGATAAAAGGGATCTGGAAGTTAATAGTAAAAAAAAATATTTCCTAATGTTTGTACACAGGTACACAGTTTATAGTGTATAACCCAACCCAAGAACGGAATTACAACCTTCAAGTGATAGGATCACATAGGGTAGACTTTAAAGGTAGCCTGCTTTGGCACCTCATTCATATCTATTTCCACCTCTAAATAGCAGTGTCACATTGCTGTAATCCGATTTGAAGGGTGAGAGAGGCAGTTAAGTTACTGGTTAATGTAACGTAATATTTTCAAGTCACAAGGTTGGCAAAGCACTTTTCAGGAAAGCACTATTAATTTCCTAGTAATTATTAGAGCGTGAGGCTTCAGTGTCGCACCACTACGCAGACTGAATGCTTGTTTACCGACCTGATATAATAAAAAAAGTTTTATAAAACTCTTATATACCTAGTTAAAGTGAAATAAGTCTTTATTTAAATAGGCCTATCATAAGCACTTTTAAATCGTCAAAACAAAAAAGCCTATTAGTATTTATTTATTATAATTTTACACAAATGACCGATGACTCTGACAACCTGACGATGTAATAACAACCATTCAAATAATTAAGTCATTAAGTGTCGTACTTTACTGTTTGTCTAGAGAGGTCTTAAAACGGAGTAAATAGTAAGTTCGTTACGCGAGTCACCAGAAAAGAACCTCCAAAATAAACTGATGGCGATAAGGATTTCAATAACAGTTAAAGGTAGGTATTATTAAAACCTAGACCAAAACCTTTGTCTTAATAGTAGAAATTAGAGCAATTCGATTCCAAGCAAAATAATTCGATGCATTTAATAACTAACGTTCCAGAACTTACTAAGACTATATCACGGGGACCGGTTCTTACAACTTGCGCTAGGCTAAGAGTTGATTAGATTGGCGTCGTATACGTGGGCCCCAATGTAAACAGCTGTATTGTCTCCAGAATTGTTTTTTAAACTGACAACTCGACGTTACCGACCGAATCGGCAGGGCACGGCAACTAAATAGCAATTGAATAGCAATAGAATTTGCTACATCCACCCACGTAAAGGGATATGTTGAATGGAGCAAAAGTTTATTTTGCTTATTGGTTTATATTCAAAGTTCCTAAACTATTTGTATTTTAAAGACTAAATGATTTCAAAACACAGAATCTGTACAATAATATCAGCACCAATTAATGCTGTCACAAACCTTGATGTATTAAAAAAAAGGAGTTAAAAATGCGATGTGTCGATTCCACATTAAAAATCAAATGGTAGTGAAAAAAACAATGCTCTCTAATGTGAAAAGAAACTCTGTAAAACTATAATGTATTCCAAAAACGTGTAGAATCAACAATGAAATTAATTGCTCATAAACTATTATTACAAATATATAGCTGATTTTTTTTATAAATATATATAATAGTATTAAAAATTTTTGGTATTCCGACAGATTAAAATAGTACCTCCCTCTGATCTAGGAGTCGTTAGAGGCTACTGAGATACCAAAACCGACAGTTGTATTCATCCCAAAATAGTTTAGTTTCGTGCACTAGAGTGGGTTCTTCGATTACTTACACGCTTGCCTAGTGCATCAATAATGAGCTACATCCCCCCTTTCTTGGGGAGGCCTGTGTCTAGCAGTGGATATTCAACCGCTGCTGTGATTATGATTAAGTATATAAATAAAATAGATACTGCGTAGTTATTAAACAGGCAGAAACAGATAATTAATTTGTATGTTTTAAATCAAATATTCTAAATTCACTTTTTTTTCTACGAAAGCGCTTTATAAAACGTAACTGACTTTCTAACTCACGTTTATTTTAGAAATTACTGGGTAAATTTGCATTTAAGGTAGCCTTAAGAATTTGTGTTTCTTCTGATGACTCCATTTAATTTGCCTCCTTGTTTTGTTACTCATCTATATTAGGTATAATCGTAATATATATGTATCTACGGGTACGTGTATATATATAAATTATCATCATCATTATACCAGCCATTGAAAGTCCACTGCTCGACATAGGCCTTTCCAAGAAATGATATTTTTTGCCCATAAGTGTTGGCAATCACAGAGCGCAGCTTTTGCGACGGGGATACTGATGCCCACCCTCGCCCTGTGCATTTGAGCTGTACTATTCCGGATAAATATACCGTCATCTGTCGGTTCTGGTACCTTAGTCGCCTCTTCCGACACCTGATGCAGTGGGAGATACTATTCTACTCTGCCGGTACCTCATGACAATATATATTTATTTTAATAATTTAACATTTTTAATTTTATATTTTTTTAATGTATTGCACTGTTTTATCTGTTCTTTTGTTTTGCTTGATGGTTAAATGGTAGATACTGACACAAGGCATTAAGTCCGATTTGTGTACGATGTATTTTTGATATGCAAAAAGTTAAATAAATAAATATTTGACGCTAAATTCTGGACGCATACAATTACAGACATTTTAAATGTCTCAGGGATACCTAGGTTTAGCAGATTATACCTACATAATATGCTGATATTATAATAATTTTTGCTAGGGTTTGTCTCTAGATGGTATGTGTAATAGATAATTGTAAGTAGGTATTAATAGGTTAAAGAAGAACAATACCAAAAATTTTTCCTAGCTTTAATTTGTTAAATATCTATCGCTAAACGCTGTAAACACACTCTATTTGCAGAGACGATCGCAAGCGATCGCAGTAATTTTCATTATTATTCTGACACCGATGTAGCGTTCACAAAAGTGTTTGGTTAATATTGATATTATGCTTTTCACACATTAATTATTATAAACTAGCAGTGCCCGCGACTTCGTCCGCGTAGAATAGTGACTTTGGGGGATATAGTAGTCACTTCTCCGTTTTTGCAACATTTCTCACTGACTCTTCGCTCCTATTGGTCTCAGCGTAATGTTATATCCTTCTTCAATCTTAAATCCTTCCTTTATAAATTGACTATCCAACAAAAAAAGAATTATTAAAATCGGACTAGTAGATCCTGAGATTAGCGCGTTTAAACTAACAAACAAGCAAACTCTTTTGCTTTATAATATTAGTATAGATATAATTATTGATTATATGAGAACACATTTTATCAGCTGTTAAGTATTTTTTGGTTTTGGTACCAAAGGAGAAAAATCCTTTATTGGTCTACCTTGTTGTTTTTTTGTCTTTCCCTTTTTTAGGATCGCTTTAAGGTAATCAGTTAAAATAAAATTAGAAACAAGTTGATTCTAAAACCCATTGTGACACGAGAATTTTATATATTAGATTTATACATATATAACCTGTATAATAAATGAACTCAGCCAATCGCAATACGACCTATCCGAACAATACTGTATAATCAAATATAATTACTTTAGTCAAATAGTAGTAACACTTAATCTTATTCTCTTTGCCCGAGAGCAAAGTTTGCGAACTCATCGAGCAGACATCTCGACTAGGATCAAGTTCTCATATAAATCATGGCGTCGCAAAACTTGAGACTTCGAACCCCTTCTATTATAAACAGAGTAAAAAAACAAACTGTCACAGTCGAGTAGGTGATGCGGTAACTCGAATCATGGTAGTTGTGTTTTTTTTTTAATTATGTAAGTAGCAATGCAAATTCAAAAAGCAGTATTTTCTTAACTGAAATATTTAAAAATAATTAAAACGGTAGCTCAGATATAATGGCATTGCGCAACGGTCTTTGATTGCCGGCCGTTATTAAAAATTCCTTAAATTAATTATTTTTTGGACGGACCTATGTACAGCATGAATTTTAATTACACGAAGCATACATATAAGATTGGTTCGAAGATATTCATTTATTTATTCATATATGAAATTTTGGTGTAACAACGTTTGTCTGGGAAAAATAGTTTACTAGTGAATATTGTTACTATTTACTGTTATCTTAATTAATTTTTATTCACTGAGTACAGCTTGATCTGACTAGAAAGATTGGATAGTTTATACCTATCTCAATTTATGGTCTCAATGTTTTCTTCATGATAAACATATACAGTGAGGACCAAACCGAACTTCTGTCTCGTCAGCTAGTGAAATATAGAACGTATAGATAATTTTTTTATGTAGATTAGAAAAATAAGACTAACATTTTAAAAGCTCCTGGATTAGGACTAATATTAACAAATATGAAGTATAAAGTATTTACGTTCAGTACTTTTTTTTTATCTAAACTGAAAGCACATGTTGGAACTTGAAACCTGAACATATTGTATCATACGACCTAGTAATTTCTATGCATCTGTTAGTTTAATTTAAAATTACAGTATATCAAACACTGCTATTTGGCGGTAGAAATAGGCTGAGGTACAAATGACCTCTGTGAAAAAGCTACTAATTATTTTTTAATGGAATAATATTTTTATTTAAAGAAACACTTCTTTAGACTTAGATTACTGTTCACTGAAATTTATACTATGACACAATAGGAAGCGAGAGACGTCATATTGTTTATGTATCACGTTGTGGCATTTTCTTAGTTCCTGA
This sequence comes from Heortia vitessoides, assembly GCA_020976665.1. Taxonomy (NCBI): domain Eukaryota; kingdom Metazoa; phylum Arthropoda; class Insecta; order Lepidoptera; family Crambidae; genus Heortia; species Heortia vitessoides. Next base: position 16,513,152 of record JACJUM010001610.1, on the reverse strand, counting down.
TACTGGATACTCACAAGTGTTTGACTATTTCTGGCAGTCAATATACAATTAATACTTGAAACAAAACTTTGTATCCTCTATGAAAAAAACGGATGAACGTGAATTTTTCATCCACTATCACTCAAAATTAATATAAGCAAATTGCAAAGGTGTCAGTCGGATTTTATTCTGGTCATTGAATTTTGGTGACAAACAACTGCGTTTAACGTGACACCTTAAATCAATGATACAGATATGAGAGATTACCAGACTCTGTATTACGAACAGCTGGTGTTTTATTAAAGTTAATAAAATAACTAATAAATTATTCTAAATTACAGTAATCAAGCAAGTTTATAGAATAAAATAAGAAATTCGGCAATTTATATGTTTTATTATTTTTTATATAGTGGCACAAAGTTATGATTTTTGGTTTTCTTTGATACGAGCATATTTTTTTCTATTCAATTCAATTTCTAATCCTACCATATCATGATATCAAACATTGAGAATCCACTGCTCACACTGGATATTAGCCTTTGCAAGAAAAGGTGAATTTTGCCCATAATTGCCGAGCTAGGCAAGCGTGTCAGCAATCGCAGAGCGCAGCTTTCCCAACATGGATGCTGCTGCCCATTCCCGCCCCCTGCCCTGTGTATTTGAGCCATGTGTAGGTTCTGGTATCTAAGTCGCCTTTTACGACACCCTGTAAAGGGGAGGTACTATTGCTCTGCCGGTACTTTAGCTTATTAAATATTTTTTAATTATATAAAATTTTCATTAAGTTACAACTTAAGTATTCATTTCTTTTTATTCATTAATTTTCTTGAGCAATTATTTGTTGTTAATTTTCAATTATTTTTACTTATTCATATTATTTTTGCATGTTGTGCTTACTGCTAGTACGTTCTAAGCTTCTATATATACTTTATTGTAAGATATCTGCTTAGTTCAGTATGGTAAGTAACCATTTTTGTAGGAAATAAAAAAATAATCTTAGAACACTATTTTACTGTTTTTACAGGATATAAAAATAGTTTTAACGAAAAAAAATCCTACGCATTCATTCTTGGTTTAAGTTAGATAAGGCAAAGCACATGTACCTAACAGTTGAAGGTGTTTATAAGCTAGGTAACCAAGACGGTATAAAAATTTGCTCTCTCAACCGCACCCATTTTGTTCAGGCAACTCGAAGATAACGTCAAGATTTACTTCATATCAGGTGTATTACATTCACGTTCGATTAAGAGCACTTTTCTACTTTGAACAAGCTTGGTGTCATTCTCAGGTGACTTAAACTTGACAGGTGACTTAACGACGAGGATACTGCTTTAAGTTACCCTGTTTCCAATGGATATACTGCGATCGGATCCGGTAACCAAGTCTGATGTTACACCTGTAACAAAAGGAGATACTATTTTATATTCGAGGTCGTATTAGTGCTAGAAATAGTACTGCTCTGTACCAGATATCAAAACTAACAGATGGCGGTATATCTATCCAAGGCAGTATAGCTCAAATGCATAGGGTAGGAATAGGAAGCAGCATTTCCTTTGCGAAAGCTGCGCTCTGCGATTGCAAACACGCTTGCCCACCGCGGCAATTATGAGAAAAATACCTCTTTTCTTGGGAAGGCCTATGTCTAGCAGTGGACTTCCCATTGCTGTAACAACAACGATGATGATTGTCATAAATAGTTACTAGGCCATTTTTTTTGCCACGCTAGTTGACTTGACAAATGTTATTGCAGCGCGCATTTTAACAATCACGGCAACTGTCATTTGCTTGACAGTTATGTCAAACGCGGTGGTGAAAATGGCCGTTAGATGGTCTCAAATTTTTAATTAATTGAGATACTTTTTTTATTTCTCATGCATAAACACTTTTGACAATAACACTCACAGCAAAAAAAGATAAAATTTAAGGAAACAGTTACGCACCCGCTGTCGCAGATCCTATCTTGTGTGCCAAAGGTCGTAGGTTCGATCCCCGTCCAGCACATATATTTATATGCTGAATATTTGAGGTTTTTCTTTGTCTGGGTGTTCAATATGTATTCGAGTATTATATTTATATTTTCTCAGTTGCCTGTCTGTAACACAAATTAAGTGAGTTGTCTCGGAGTTAGGTCAATGTATGGCGTATTGTTTGAATTGATTATTATAATTTTAGATTACAAAACTACTTTCATTAGCTGTTTTAGCGTGACACCATGACCAAAGAAAAGGGTTGTGCACTTAAATTTGGATTTAACGTGTTTGTGGTTCACAAACACGTCACATAATAATCCAGGGTAACACAATTAATCCAAATGATATCAAATGTGCGAATCCTCGAATAGCGAAGAGAGTTCAAAGGGGACACTTAATAGCAATATACATAGGCGGTACTAGTAAGCTGGCTGAGAGCCAGGATCAACTAACTTCGCCATATCGTCTATCCGTGATCTTGCATAATTCCATACTGGTAACCCAACCGGTAGGATCGGTACTTTGTCGGTTGACGTGAATGTCTTTTGTTTTATTTGGACCTATCTGACCCGACAAACGTTGTCCTGTCTTATCAATGACTATTTAATTCGAATTAGCATAATTCATTTATTATTATCATAGCAAATACAACAACAAAAAACGTAAAATCGGTCAAGCGGTTTACGCATGATGGCGTGACAAGAAAAATAATAATTATAATAAATTCCCACAACCTCTGATACATTGACCTGACTCCGTGGTGAGTCGCTTAAAGCACTTGTGTTACACACACCAAATAATATAGGAATCACAAATATACTAATTAAATACATATATTTAACAGCCAGACACAAAACAAATACAAATATCATTATATTAATATTTTCTTTGGGTGGAAATCTTTTGCTTTCGCAAAACTCGATAGGGTCATGTACCACACTACTATCATATACGGTAACACCTTAAAATAAACATGTGCAATGTTGCAATAAATAAAAATAATTTGTTCTAAAAAAAAAATTATAAATCTGAACACCACATGGGTGACCTATGTTTAATTACAACACTTGCGGAGCCTTTGTTGAAGGCCCACACAAAATTTCCCTCTCAGGTGAAATTTCACTAATAAACTTCGAGACTCAATAAAAGAAACGCGACAGAACAAAGGAATTTGAGCTCTCAGTTTTAACTTGAGGGAACACGGGTGGCGGAGATTACAGATAAAATAAGAATTTGAATTCTTTGCAATTTTATGGTTAATAACCGTGGATTATCAGTAAAGTAAGAATATTCTTTACCAAGTGTTGTGAGGATACAAAAAACTAAAGCAACAGGGCGGGGATAAGCAGCAGCATCCAATAGTGAAAGCCTTGCCACCACGCCTACCTAATGGGCAATTTATGCAATGTCATTCTTTAGGAGCGTACTCTATTTTTATTTATTTTATTTATTGATTATTAACATTTCCGGCAGCAGTATACGGATTATCCCAATTACACAATTATGAAGTTGTAACAAAAATTAAATAATTCTACATCGAGCTTAATTATTAATGATTTGACGTTGTCGACAAATACAGTAATTTGGGGCATATCCCCCTTTCTTGTGGAGGCTATATCCAGCAGTGGACGTTTTAAGGCTGTTCCTTGATGATGATTATGTGCTCTATATTGAGCACTGTCTAAGATAATAGGGCATAGATTTGACTCGCGCGAGATCCTTTTGCCTGTAAATTCGTTGACTTCAAGACAAAAAACAATCATGGTCGTCACTATGGAATAGTAATAGAAAGTCAATACAGAATGTATTATGCCAAAAGAAATTAGTCTAACAAAAATTTACGCTTTATGATCTTGCTATCCACTTTTGTCTTAGTTGGCGTAGACTAAAACGCAAGTAAGTGCTTCGTATAGTTGTACTCTACTCTACTTTGTACTCTACGGGATCTATATTTTGCGAGTATCAAAAATATTCATAAGTTTTATTTTTTTGTTAGATCAAGTCGACAAATAAATATACAGTCCGCGTAATAGTAAGCGCCAAGCAGGCTATAAACGCTCGTAATATAACAAAGATATTACTAAAACGTTGTCGACCTTGGGAATTGAGGATGTTATGCCACATTACCTAGCAAATTCACTGCCTCTCTCGCCCTTCAGATCGGAATACTGCTATTTGACAATAAAGACAGATGAGAGTGAGGTACTATTGTTTGATCTACCTATTGTTTGATCGAAAACTTTTCCCAAATTAATACATAAAAGACTGACAGAGCAATTTTTCCCTTATGATATAAGTACAGATAGGAAATTGTAAATAATAGGTTTGTCGAAGTAATAGTAATATTTTGTGACAGCAAATATTTTCTTGTACCATTTTTCCACTTCTCATTTTTTCTGAAAAGGACAAAATTTACTTGCCAAATTACTCGACTGTGTGTATAAGTGTTATAGGTACTTGAACTTTGCCAATAAAATCGAAGCCAAATGAAAATTGGAATTTAGGACCGGAGAGGAGAAACGAAAGTAATCGAGAAGAGACGATATGGTGCACAATGTTAATTTTGAAGATTTGCCTTCAAGTGGGAGAAATTAAATTTTCCATAATAATATTTACTTTATGACTCGGATCTAATGTTATTCTTTAGCAGAGAAAAACTAACTCTTTAAGAAGGTATCGTAAGAGGCAATTAAGGTACCGGAACCGATACATACATCCATCCGTATATCCATAAAAAACGCTATGTAACTAAAATGCAATAAGATCGAGCATGGGTAGCAGGTTGTTGATGTAGGGAGCATTTTGAAGCTACCACACCTGCTTAATCATAGATATCATACCGCACAAAAATGTTAGACGCTACTGGTCCAGATGATATGATTCTCAATGTGTAGCGAAAGGAAAAATAAATATAATATAAAACTAAACTCGTATTGCTCTATTCCAGTTTGCAGGGAGCGTCTTATAGGCTAAGGTACTTCTTTGTCGACTCTTCTTATACGTAAAAATGTATCCATAGATTCATTAAATGCTATTTGGCTATCTTCAATCAAAACAGCCAAACGTTTGTAGCGAGAAATATTTACATTAATAGCGTTTAAAACAATAGTGTTAAGTTATATTTTTGCTTGACTGTATTGTATCATCTGAATCAATGTCTACAAATTACAATAAACAAATTGTATTTTTTGTAAAATAATAGTCCAAGGGATGCATCATATTTAAAAAAATATATTTTAGTTTATTTAATTTTTTTACGGACCTTGAGGATTGAGCGATTTTCTATTTAATAAATAGAAATATAATTCTCGTCTCTAATGTTGTAAACGTGTATTTTTTTAGGGTAATCATAGAGAGCTCTGTAAATGTATCTATATATGAATACATTAGACGTGTGTTATCGCCAGAACTGAATAGAACCTCCCTCTGTACCTCAAATATACATACATATATAGCGGGAATGGGTAGAAGCATCCCCGTCTCGAAAGCTGTGCTCTGCTAGTGTCAATATGCTTCCCTAGCGCGGCAATTATGGGCAAAATTACACTTTTCTTGGAAAAAGCTATGTCCAGTAGTGGACTTCTGATTGTTGATGATAAAATTAATAAATAATTTCCACAATAGAAATAAGTTGCTTGAACCGAAGTCACACGTGTTACGGACACCAGACCACAAGGGAATTGCAAATACTTGCAAACCCAAATATTCATCATATATATAACTGTCCTGTGTCGGAATTGAACCCACGACCCCTTCCGCTTAAGATAAGATAATTTAGGACTATCTTTAGCGCGATCGGGCCCATCAAATCTCTATAGGGATAAAAGAAAGACAGAAGTTTTAGTCTATAATAGCATAATCACAGGATTTTTATTTCGTAAAAATTCAATTTCCTTTGGATAACTTACAAAATTAAATCAAAGAAGCAAGCAATTGGCTTACCTACAAGCAAGTAGATAAGCCAATATCTACTAGACTACTGGAATTATAAACAACCGCATATAATCCCTAAACTGTTAAATGCTTAATTTTTGAAAGGCATATATGCTTTTAGATATATTTTTATTTATCATAAAAAAAAATCCTTTACGCAGAGTTGAACTTAATTGACAAAATGTACATTTACTTAGAGCACCTTATTAGATACTTGAAGGATTAAGTGTAAGTTAACACATAGTCCTAACACTACAGTAATTTCTCACGATTACACCTCGAAGTAATAATGAAGCGGCACCAGCTAGTTATTATATATATATATATATAGTTAAGTGAAAGCCTTAAAACTAAGCACTTGATCACAAAATTGCTTCAAGTTTACAAGCGTCGCAAAACACCGTCTAGGGAACGATTTTCAACAACTTTCTGTCGCGAAATTTAACATTCTATTAAACTTTACGATGTTGCTAGGCGAAATAATAGAGATGGCGAGATATAATCGCATTTAAATAAATTAGAATTGTAATTGGTTAGGATTTATATAAGTTTTTAGATTTTTTGACGGGCTCGATTGCACATGATATTTGTGTTTGTTCTTTGTCTGGGTGTTAAAAATTATATTGGTGTGCGTATTTGAGTATAATATTTGTGATTCTCTGTGGTTGATGTCTAAAATACATGCTTTAAGCAACTTAGCTCAGAGTCAGGTCTATCTATAAGATGTTATGAGAATATTATTTTTAACTCCAGGTCAAATACTCTAGTGTAGTCGAAATCCTGCGGACGGAACTGCGAAAGTTCGATCACAAATCGAACGCCGATCTTGCAGAAACAAGTCACAACTTAGTTGGAATGGTTCCCCTAGGATGTGGTGTGGACTTTTTGCATAACAACACATTTGATTTTTTCGCTTTCAACTCGCATCAAGTTTTTGCGGTTCCATTGTGTTTTCCGGATGGTATAGATGGACTGGGAAACGCTGCGTTTTTTCTCTGTCAATAATATTTTTATATTAATTTCGTATCCGTATTACGGGATGTAAAGAAAATTAAAACTTTATTTTTAATGGAATTTAAATATGTTTAAAACTGGTATAAACAGTATAATTAATATTTTCCCTATCTTGTTAGTAAGTATGTGGTTGTATCTTCGCCTAGGAGAAACCTTTATGTAATGAACATTTGCTGTTGCTTTGTACATAATTGTTAAAAAGGAACTAACTAATATTGAATTATTTAATTATTATTTTTATTTATATATTTATTTATTGTTTTTTAGTTTTAATATAAATTTGTAATTTATGTTCTTACAGATTGCCATTACAGGAGACCATTAAGATATTTATCTTGGAACTAGGTTACTCGTAAAGTATAAAATCTTTTGAATGATGTTATAGTCAGAAACTATAATGCTATATTACATTAAAACTGTGGAAAACTTAGTTTATTTTGAACAGTGAACGTTAGAAAATACATGAAAATACGCTACTTATATTTGGAATTGGTCAATGTATGAGATTTTGTGTACGTTGTGGTCCGATGGCGCATTCGGTAGTATTGTGCGCCAAGAACGTGGGTTCGATTCTCACCATGGTCAAATATTTATATGAAGCTGTATTTACTTACTAGTTAGTATGTTGTATTTACGTACTAGTAGTAGAGTTAAGTATGTATTTGAGTATAATAGTTGCACTACTTCTGTTATGTGATATCCGCGACACGAGTGCTTTGTGCATGTCAATGTATGAGCTGCTGTGAAATTCTTTAACGCACAAGCGTTAAAGAATTTCACACTGAACACTGCTATCTACACAGTCGGACTTGTCATATGTCTAAGAATTGCTTGATTATCCTACATAAATGTCATAATTATAACAGAAATTTTAAACATGACTTAGAATATTAAATTTAAAAGAAAAAACAGCGTCAAATTTCACCAAATATTAATTAAAATTAGAAACAACATTTACTTAAAACTGTACGGTACACAACAGACTCGTAGTTGAATCTTTCAGGAGTTGAGGAATCAAGCCTTAAGCTAGAATGAATATGCATTGTTGCTTCGTTAAGGCCGCCTCGGCTTGAGACTAGGCCTTCATTAATATTTGATTAGTAAGCATTTCCTGTGTTTTGTGTATTTTGCGAACAACGGCAACAAAATTCACGCTACGATGTCCAACCTATTTTTATATACAAATTTATAAAAAAAATCACGTGTAAAAATACCTAACTATTACTGAGGTTAGGTAATAAATATGATTGTTTGTTAGTGTGAATGTGTGGATGCCTGTTATTTAGTACATTTAAAGTGCTAATAATAATAAATTAACAATCACGAAATTATATATAATAACAATGGTTGACTAGGAGATAATGATAACTGGCATTAAGTCCGCCAATTGTACATTTAGTAATATTTTGTGCAATGTATGTATTGGTACCCTACTCTCACCTATAAATTCTGCAAAATAACAATGTACGCATTGCTATTTTGCTTTGAAGGGTGAGAGAGGCAGTGAAAATATTTGGTAATGTGACATAGTATCTTCAAGTTACAAGGTTGGCAACGTGCTAGTGTCTATAAGTTGCGGTGACGCTTACTATCAAGGGGACTGTAGGTTGTTTTCCAACCTGGGCCTTTGAAAAAAAATAATGTAAAAAGTTCAATAAACCGTTCTGAAGCCATTAAAATAGTAGTTTTACTTTGTTATAGTAATCGACAACATTATAGCGAATGCTTTGTTTAGAGCGGCAAAAAATCAAAACCAAAACTGTTTTCAATAAATATTATAAAATAAACACGACATTGCGCTTTCAGAAATAATAATATTTATTTATTCACTAATCGTAAAACACAGTTTTATTACATCTTACCCATTTTCAAGCCATTACTTCTATTTTATTCACTTTCTCTTATTTCGGCAGAACAGTAATTATTTTTTCACGCTTTCCGAATTATTATCACCTAGCTTTTACTTCTAGAAAATTCCTGATTACTGACGAACAGTGTAACTGACGCATATTTGACAGAAATACAAAGATAGTAAATCTTTAAATAGGTCATAAGACATTAGTATGGTGATACTCTTTACTATATAATCCTTTTTTTAAGATCTTCTGTTGTGCAAAAGCTCTATATTGATACTTTACCGTAAATAAACTTGCTCAAGTTAATATTCCTAAGAATTTTATAGTTAATACCCGTTAATAACTGAGCGTAAGTTGGTAACAGGGTAAAGTAAGCTAATAGCGCAGGTATCAAAGAGACGAGCGACCCAAAGCAAACAGCCATGGCGTGCAGTCGGCAAATATTTACCGAGGACCTTAGAGCTTCCTCGGAAGTCGATGTTGTATAACGAACAGGCTCGCTTTACCCAATCTACATGCGGCCATTTGTCGCTCATCAGAGCAGAAGACTAATAGCTAGATAGTCCTCTGCAAGCCATTCGCGTCAGTGGAATTAGCTCAATTTGGTTGTAAGAACCATCTGGGTGTATAATAATAATCTGTGATCAAAATTGAGTAAGCATTGGACCTGATAAATTCAATTAAGACAAATGGTTTCTTATATTTAAATATTATAATGGCTGTAGGCTTGTAGAATATCAAATAGTCAAAGCTTTTAAGGAAAAGTTTCCAATTTTTTTATGCTACACTAATTTTAAAGATTTATTTGGACAGACCTATAGCTGACTCTAACGTCAATTCTACCTCCACTGGGTTCTCCAGGGCATGATTGCTTATTTACGAATCTCCGTGCAAGTATTCAGTCAAAGTTTTAGTCAGCATACCAGCAATTGGAAGTCCACTGCTGAACATAGGCCTCTCCAAGAAAGGAGGAATTTGCCCACAATTTCCACGCCTATCAAACGTGATGGCAATTGCAAAGCGCAGCTTTAGCGACAAGTATGCTGCTGCCCATCCCTGCCCATGGTCATTTGAGTTGCACTGTTTTGGATGGATATACCGCCATTTCTCGATTCTGGTACCTAAGTCGCCTCTTATGACACCTGGTGTAGGGAGAGGTACTATTTTACTCTGCCGGTACCTCACGGCTTAGCAACGGATTTTTTTTTAATAAATAGTAAAGATTTGAGCAATCTATGACATAAAAATTCGTGAAGTTCTCGTTAGAATTAATTTTTATATCTTAAAGTAGATTAGCCATTCTTTATTTTTTAATACAAAGTAGTAAATATACAAAGCTTCATATTTTAATAAGCCTGATGTTACAAACAGTATTTTAATAACACAATGTCTGAAAATGTAAATATGTTTTTCTAATCAAAATTTTTCTTATCAAACTCTGAAAAACAATCGCGTTTAAAACGCGGCGTGACAATCGCCCGTCTGCATCACCAGCGTCATATTTCAAGGCAGGCCTTTCTTCTAACTTTTGATTGCTTACTCAGCCGCGAATCATACGCCAATGCCGATGTAAACTCGATGCTCGACTTTTGCAAGTTGCCGTATCTTTATTTATGAGAACGCTCGTTTACATCCGATCGTGTTTTTTTCGATTCGCAAGTTTGTTTGCCAACTTTCTTGGCAGCTCGCGGGCTGCGTAGGCGCCAAAGCGATTTTGTATTGGCCGTTCGTGTTTACATACAAGTTTCTTTAAATATATTATGTGATTTCCTCTCAAACGAAATTCAGTTAATTCAACGAAATAGTATGAAAGTAAAACTCTTGCTGAATCTTCTTCTTGAACTATCGAATATATTTTGTGTATAATAGATTCCACGTGATGCAATATGAAATAAAAAGATAGTAGTAGTAACGGAAAGTAACGGAAACGAACACGGAAGTACTAATCCTCTTTAAAATTAAATATTTAAAGTAGTAGTGATAAAATCGGATGCATAGTAATGAGAACTGAAAATCGTAAGATCTGAATGGATTTAAATGAATGACTGGTTTAGGTAGTGGATGGTTCTTTATAAATGCCTCTCAAAATATAATCCCTCTCTTAAATGGATCAATGATATTGTTACGTTCCCTGTAAGACGACGTGGTACCGGTAGAGTAGAACCCCCTCTGTGGCAGGTATCGTAAAAGGCAGTAACCCGTAACCCGAAGCACACTGCTTCGGGTTAGCTCAAATTCAACAGGGCGGAGATGGGTAGCAGTATTCCAGTCGCGTGTTGCGATGGGTAGCAGTATTTAAATTCCTTTACTGTGGAGGATGAATTCAATGTATCATGGTGAGACTGGACAGCCTTTTATGAAAAATCTATATTCATACATCTATACATCAAAAAATATTTAAATGTCTATTTGTAATTCTAAATCGTCACCCGTATACTGAATACTCGTACATGTAAAAGTATACACGATACGTATATTAATAAAAATTGACTGTCTGTATGTTTATTCCAACTTACTTTTAAAATGGCAGAACCAAACTTAACAACACTTTCACTAGCAGATATCTGATGTTCAAAGATCTTATTTAGGCTACTTTTATTATTTATTTATTATTTTAGGTAGACCTCCAAAGTCCAACACAAGTTTACGTTAAACATCGCATCGTATTCTTGTTTATCGAATTATTAAAAAAATATATATTTTCGGGTATAGTATTGTTATTCTTCATTCCTACAAGCAAAATCTGCATCAAGTAGGAATCTGATTTAAAATATCCGAACAATAAATTTAAATAAACAACCAATTTGAATAATACATTTTACCGTAACTATGATTTTTTTATAACATATAAACTGACTACTTATCTAAGTATATCCAGATTTTGTATCATAAAGGCATAAAGAAAAGCCCTACCATATTTCGTATAGATAATTCATAGATTTGGAAAGTTTCGGTCCCTCTACGAAGCACGTTAAGGGCGCCGCCTGCTGATCACGTGACCGCGGCCATATTGAAATCCAAAATGGCTGCTCTTATCATAATATATATAGGTTATCAAATCTATTGTTATAACTAGCTGCTGGTGGTTATTAATTTGAATTTGTTCTCAATTTCTGAAGTTTTGACGTCTGAACATTTTGACGTCAAAGAATAATCTCATTTATTTTGCTTTAAAGCCAATTAAAAAACTGAAGATAATAACATCTATCGCTATATATGCTATAATTTATAAATATAATATATATATAGTGCTATTTATCAATATACTTAGGTGTTTTGTCACAGTAACAATTTCTATTAGTAGTAACAATCCATGAAAATTTCATCATTAAAAGGTCTTTAAGCGTGAAAATACTTTCGGTGCCAACCGTGTTTTAGAAAATAAATTACATTCTTCAATATCTTAAAATTATTATTCCTCGACGAAACCATGACCAGTTTTGCCCTTACTTATCGGCCATGTTTAATGTAACATAAAAAATAGCCGATTCCAAGTTATTGTAACACCAGGTTGAGAAGAAAAGGCTTTGTTTTCATTACAATACCAAAATCATATATTTGATAAGTACGTGCGGTATTTTCATCAAAGGAGGTCTTAAAATGCTTTCGCTTACCAAATAAATACTTTTGACAAACTTTTCATGGCACCAGCAATTTCGTAACAAATTTTAAAATCTTAAATCAACTGCAGAAGTATGAAATAATTATTTCCTAATAGACACATTAGAACTTTGTACGGAACGTGCGGTGCAACTATGGAAGTTTAATTACAAACTAGTTCTCAACTCGTTTCTTGGTTTAATTTTACGAAGTTCAATATGGACTTAATAATTATAATGGTTGGCTTATGAAATTATACGGTAGTATTTACTCATGTTGTTGACTTTTGTTTATTAAAAAGCCGTTTATTTAACACTATCTGTATGAAAGGTTATAATTAGCATTCAGTAATTATATTTTATTCAAAAAAGTCCATCGTTGAAACAATAACAATTTGCAAAGATCTGGTACGAATCGAAATAAAGCACCTTCATTTCAAGTCCAGACATTCAATGTAAACTTGTCGCAGAACCTACAAATATTATAGAATGATAAATCCGGCTTATTAATTATTTATATGACTCTACTTAGTTCACCATTAAATGTTACATTTATGAGGTAGATATTGTAAAAGTATAGTTTAAAAAAACACGCTGTTAAAATTATTTTTTAATAACAAACTGAAAATAATGAAGAACAAAACTACTTGCAGTGTTCTGAAAAAAATGTAAATTGTAGGTATACGAAATATGGCACAACGCACCCCCCACTTTGCTCAGAATACTGCTAGTATTTTTGTTCATCATTATTTTCACAATTTGCGATCAAGTCACGATGTCGACAACGCCCTAGTGATATTCCCAGCGCCTGTCTACAGACTGCGGTGTATGTTTGTTTGTCGACTTTGTACCGTAATCTGTCGGTTCCGGTGTCCTAGTCGCCTCTTACGACACCTGGGCAAAGAGCATGTACTACTTTGCCGGTACCTTACAGCCATATTATGTAGAGTTCTTTAATACTTATTCTATAATCTTTTACCATCATCTATAACTACCTTATGCCGTTCACAGATGTACCTTTTTGTCTTATAATTATCAAATAACGTGCAATAAAAAGTGTTTCAGCTATAATTCACTACATACAAAGGTATTGGAACCAACAGATGGCGATGGATGGATAGGGCGGGGATGGGCAGCAAACATCCCTATCGTGAAAGCTGCGCTCTATGATTGCCAACATGCTTGCCCAGCGCAGCAATAATGGATAAAATTACCACTTTCTTGGGGAGGCCTATATCCAGCAGTGGACCTTCAATGACTGATATGATGATGATGAAGAAATATATGAGAATAAAACTACTTTTTTACGAAATTGAAACGTTGAATAAACCGCGTTTTAAAGTCTTTATATAAGTAGTTTTAAAATTGAAAGTCGTTGCCAATTTTATTGTTCAAGTAAAACCGATTTATGTAGAAATATATTTAAAAGTTGGTTCATTGTGTGTACAAAAGGATTACAAATATAATACTCGAAAATAAATCGTTTTACAAATGTTTGCCCGTGAACACGATACAACATACGAAAAATTTAATTCCAATATTGATGTTGAATTACAAATTTGGGATTTTTTAAATTCCGGATGATTCGTAATTCCGAAAATCAGTAATCCGATTTATAGAAATTACTAAAAACCGATATTTAATAATACCTGATGTTTACAAATACGTTTTTTAGAATTCCGAATTTGAAAATATTCAACTATAAAAATTTCAAATCTATAATAATGCTATCATTAGTACGAATACTAAATCATTTTACTCTTCTCTGGCGCTATGGGAAGTGCAGTTTAAGGAATTGTCCTTGTCCCCAGCCAAAACTAATATGTATATGACGATATTTGTGTTTATTTTGTGTCTGGGTGTTAAATATGTGTTTAATAATTATATTTTTGATTTCCCTATTATATCATGCTAAAAGTACTAGAGCCACTTTATGTACATCTATCTGATATTTAATAGAGCGGTTTTTTAGATCATTAGGCAAAATTATTTTAATAAAAACACCTCAGTAAATAATAAATTATTAAATAATTAATTTAAGTATCATAAAAAGGCTATTTGTAAGCTAACCTTACAAAATTTACTGTCGCAGACTTTTTTTGGAATAATTCTGTCTTACCTACATCTTGTTTTTCCAAACATTAACCGTTTACTCAACGCTCGAAACTAATATCTCAATAGAAATAATAACCCCAAATTCGCAACACTTTTTATTTATACTCCACTTCTATTAGTAGTACCGTGAGGTACCGGCAGAGAAAAATAGTACTTATCCCCTTTATCAGGTATAGTAAGAAGCGAATAAGGTACCAGAGCCGACAGATAGCGGTGTATAAAGTGTAGGTCAAATGCACAGGGTTAGGCAGCAGCATCCCTGTCGCGAAACCTGCACTCTGTGATTGCCAACACGCTTGCCTAGCGCGGTAATTATGGGCAATGGACGGTACGTCCAGTAGTGCGCTTGCAAAGGCTATAATGATGATGATGATATAGCTGAAAGCCTTCCTCGATAAATCTACCATTGCAAGTGTTTTTCATATTAAAATATGAGCCCTTTGGTTTGGATCAGCGCGTAAGTAAACAAACGAACAAACCCTTATATATAAGTTATGCAAGACAAAATAGGTTCTTCTGTCCCTTATACATTTTGTCTTAGAATATTTACAATATTTCTACCGCCAAATAGCAGTGTGCACGTTACTAGGTTCCGCTGTGACGAGTGAAAGAAGCAGTAAAAATACTGAGTTATGTGACAGAATGTCTTTAAGTCACAAGGTTGACAACGCGCTGGTGATATCCTTGTGATAATACGATCGTAATACAGGCCATGGGGTCTGCGGTACGTTTACTATCAACCGGACTAGACGCTTGTATTTATTGACTTGATCTAATAAAAACAAGAGAAAATCCTTCAAAGACGTCCTTATGTAAGGAGGTATTATATTATGCTTTTATAATTTAAATTTAAATGAATATTCGCTAGTTTCTAAACAAAAATAATCCAAACAAATTCAAGTAATAACTAACAGTTGTTATAAAGACGAATTCTAAACACTTAGCCGAATAAAGGCGTAAAACGGTTCCGAAAAAAAAGGTAGGCGATTCGGAGATTTTGATTTGGCGTCTGTACCGTTCGCTAAGGGAATTTAAACTGTAAGCAAGAGGGGAGACGGTTTGATTTTCAATTCCCAATAGAATTTCAATGTAACGCATTTTCTTGCAATCTCAGATCAGAACGGTAGGAAAATCCAATGGGCAAAGTGGAAAAATGCGGATTTTATGGCAAGGTTAAAAGCCGGGGTGAGTCTTAGAGGCTGTCGCTTTTTTCAGGTGACTTTGTGTTTTATTGGGGGACATTAACAGGCCGATTGTTGCAGAATGGTTGTTACAGAGACAGTTTAGATAGGGATGCGTTAAATCTTGAGATGAAAGCTGTCTTATTTGTTTATGACCACTTTAAAATGTGTTTATTTCGAGTTTTTGACAAATTAACATCACAGGACCCTACAAATAAATCAATATAAAACTGTTCGGTTTTGTTGGATTGAACTTTTTAGGCAAATTTGGGAATCTGGATTGAAATGTGGAACGGTTACTTTAATAAATCCTTAGTAATATTATTAATGTGAACGTTTGTGAGTATGGATGTATATTTAGACATCAGGAATAACTTGCCTTGAAACTTGAAAAATAGGCATAGCTCTTGTTAAAGGCTTCAGAAAGCTAGTAAAGAATAAATTGAATGGCATATTTTAAATCTAAATCTTAAATAAACTAAGAATTTGTCTAAGATGATTTTTTTTAAAACTTCTTATGTTTTGAGTTCGACTTCCAAGATGGTTTTCCTCTAATAAATATATTTAAATAGAATCTAATTTGGAAGAGAAAATTGGAAATGGATTTATTTATAACATTTTTAGTTATCAATTAAGTTGTTTACTCAAGTTGGGTTGAATATAGGGTACCGGCGGTGTATATTGGAACCTGCTTCTACAGAATATACATACACAAAAGTAGCTTGAATGGAACAGGGTGAAAACCATCATGAAGAGGCTCTAAAATGGTTACCTCCAAAAAAATAGATACATAGACAATGATAATCAAATTAGATTCTGAAATGGATTCTCAAACTGAAACAAATAAGCATTAAACGAGTTGGTGCCTATAGATGGCACTAACTTCGTCATAGCAATTAGGCTTGGGCCAACCGAAATAGACGACATTATTCTTAATTACTGCTGCAAAACCACAGTATCTAGAAGATTCATAAAATGGTAATATATTATTAAATTCAAAAGATAACTGACACTAAAGCTATGTAGCATAAAATAACTGTTCATTACTTTAGAGTTTTTATGTATAGGAAGATGTTGAACTAAATTCAAGATAATATTTTATAAAAAATAATCAACGTTTTTGCTAAAATCTCAGTAGTACAAAGGTAGTGCAGCCCCCTGGCATGGGAAAGATGCAAGTTCGAGTCCCGCCTAAAGCCTCACATAACTTGATCTTTTTTCTTATTTATATTATCTTAAGTTTACATTGATGCTAAAACAATGTAAGCAGCGAGTACATCACCTACTTACTATTTGCCGACGACATTGTGTTTATGGAAGAATCAATTGAAGATCTTGCCACTATGCTTGACAGCCTCAGTATAGCTTCCCAACGTGTGAGCCTCAAAATTAACATGGAAAGAAAATGAGGTTGAATGTCTATGTAACACACTCTAATTACTACTGGGATTTATACACTCGAAGTTGTTGCGAATACGTTTATTTCGAAAAAATCATCCGGCTAGGTAGTTTCTACTTCGAGAAAGAGGTTAGTCACCGCATCCAACTCAGCACTCAATTACGCCAGTGTTTAAAAGCTAAAGTTTTTCAATCGATGTGTGTTGCCAGTGATGATTTACGGTACGGAGACTAAGCTGCTAATCGTGGACCTCATGAAGAAGCTCAAGGTGAGCGATGGAAAGAGGGTCTCGGACTTTCCCTACGTGATCGAAACAGGAATAAGGAAATCCGTAGGAGAACAAAAGTCGTCAACATAGTTCACCAAATAGCCAAGCTGAAGTGCCAGTTGGAGGGGCACATAGTACGATAAACCGATGTTATGGGAGAAATTTTCTAGATTGTTGGCCACGTACTAGAAAGCCCAGCGTAGCACGACCCCTCACCAGATAGATGACCGACATTGTGAAGATTTTTTAAGTCGTTCGTTCCAGGCGATACAAAACCGCTGCGACGTAAATTTGGTGAGGCTTATGTCCAGCAGTGGGCGTCTGTGGGTTGATATTAAGTAACTATTTGTTTCCAAGCTTGAACAGTCAAATAGATTTTTTACATTCAACACGCGAAACACAACCACATACAAAAGCATACATCGAATAAACATGAGAAAAATGGCCACGACAGAGCCGTGGCGGGCAAAAGAGAAACTGCATATCACAAAAAATGGATACTTTTTGATTTGTCTCGCAGCACAAGCGGCACGCGCACCCGCCAGCAGAATATTAATGAATTGGTTACGAGAGGCTCACAAAAAAATTACAAAAACAATGTAACAAAACTGGACTAACTACATGAGGTACACCGCTGTATCGTCATTCATGCATATTCATCGTAGTGGATTTTCTAACGCATATATCCCCTAAATTGGAACGTGTCGCGCGAGAGAATTCCAAATGAGTTAATTAATATTTCGATTGCGTGGGAAAAACAGATTATGAAATCCGGATTATTTATATTGTATTCGTTACTATTTAATTTGTTAATTGAAAATTGTGTACTGTAATTTTGTACGATATATTATTTTCTTGGATTACAAATAATTATAATAAATTTACACAACATCTCATACATTGTCCTGACTCTGAAAAGTTGTCACTTTGGTGCCAGACATCAGACAGCAAATGAATTACAGATATCATACTTAAATACATATATTCAACACCCAAACATAGAACGAACATAATTATGGCCATATAAATATTTCGCCGAACTTGAAACTTAAAACAATTATTTCAATAGTTATTGTACATTAATTCTTAAGTGAAAAAAATGTTTATCCGAAAATATAATTATTATTTATCCTGGGTGGGGATCAATCCTATGACTTTTTGAGTGCAAAACAGGATAACTACAAGCTGCGCTATCGGGCCCGACTAATTGCGATCACAAATGTGTGACTTCATCATTATCATAGTTTCAGCCATTGCACTGTTTTAATCTAAGTCTGAGTGAGTCGTCAGTCAAGCATACGGTCCGCGTGTATGTGTCTCCGCAACGTACACACGCTCGTAATATCAGGAGGATATCACTAGCGCGTTGCCTACCTAAGGACTTGAAGATGTTATATCGCATACCCAGTAATTTCCTTGACTCTTCAAAACAAAAAATAAACCTTTGGAGTTGTCTAGGAGGTGACTTTATCGATCGGAGGCCACAACTATAGCGTTAGGGCGGTGAATTGGGTAGTGTGACTCACCGGTGGTTGTGTCGTTGACAGAGGGGAATCTCCGTTCTTTGAGAACTCCTCCTCCCCTCTTAGAGAGGGAAAACGATAAATCGTTTTATGGACATTGTCTTCTTACTTTTGTCAGTGTTGAAGTTGTAGATTCTGTCTCGCGGACCTGTTTTGGGTTTTGATGGGCCTGTCTGGATTCGATGCCCGTCCTAGGATTGTGGGGATCTACCACAAGTTCTTTTATATACACGCTTTTGTGTCTGGGGTCGGGCGTGGAGCGGCGCTATGTTTTTCTAGTATATCTATAGTGAAGAGTTAGACATAGACCTCCGCAAGAAAGCGGATATTTTGCTCTTAATGCTGTGCTAGACAAATATGGTGGCAATCGCAGGGCGTAGCTTAGCAACGGATATGGGCAGCCAATTTAATATAATATTTTCACAATAGTTGTTGACGGTATCTTGCAGTGCTCAGATCTTATTGATCAAGTGCTAATTTCTAAAAATTTTCTTTACCAAAATTGAGAGGTTAATAAATTTCACTTACTTTCCGAACTAATCATGGAATATAACGGTGTTCCTTCGGAAGTCAAAGCTGACTAAACTGGCTGAGTTTGGCCAAAGTATGCTTCATAATCATCATCATACTAGCCATTGAAAGTCCACTGCTGCAAATAGGCCTCTCCAAGAAAAGAGGTCTCAAGAAGCGCAGTTATCATGACGGGGATGCTACTGCCCGCCCTGTGCATTTGAGCTGCACCGTTTCAAATGGATATACCGCTATCTGTCGGTTCTGGAACCTTAATAACCTTTAACGCCACCTGGTGCAGGTAGAGGTACTGTTTTATTCAGAAGGTACATATCAATGCAAGGCCTAAAATTTAAGGGCTAAGAGATTGCTTTAATAGCTTAGGGAAAAGTTTTTGAGTTTTCACCCCCTAAAAGGTTAAAACGGTGCTGCAAAGTTATTATGAAAGTGCTGTTTTTGAAGTAATTCTAATTAATTCAGTATAAAGGTTATCCATTGAAAGTCATAAAACATGTATTAAATATATTATTTAGAAAACCATCGCTTAAGGAGTTAATAAGGGGGTGTGGATGAAATGGGAATGAAATCGCGGGGCGCTACTAGTTTTAGGTGAAAGAACACCACAACGTTTCATAAAGTATTAATTTTAGGTATTTTCCTTGATAATGCTGTCTAAAACTTAACGCACATACACAAATTTTGTATACATACACAAATGTTATCCACAAATGCCATGGCAATTACGAGTGTCTATGTCTCGGCAAGAAAACCCATAATGACCTTTTTGTTCAAATAGTTATATTTTTGTCGACTTTGCTTTTAGACGACATTAGTTCGACTATCACACCGACATTCTCCTTCATCATCATAACAACTTTTGAAAGTCTACTGCTGAACATAGCCCCCCCCCCCTCCCTCCAACAAAGAGGGAAATTTGCTCATAACTACCGCGTTGGGAACGTGTGTTGTGGGCAATCGCAGTGCGTAGTTATCGCGGTCGGCATGCTGCTGCCCATCCCCAGCCACTGCTATTGAGCTGTATTGTTTCGGATGGATATACCGCCAACTGTAGGTTCTAGTACCTTAGTCGCCTTTTTGCGGTACCTAGCACAGGAGGATGTACTATTTTACTCTGCCGGTACCTCACGGCCTAAGACAAGGTTAAAGAGATACGGTTGATGCAAAACTAATAGGTTAATATTTGCGACACTTCAGTTATACTAGTATATTTGCAATATTTCTTTAAAGCCTAGAGATTCTTACTAACGTAAACCATTTGCTAGCTATCAATATAAAGATATAAACCAGAAAAATCCAGTTATTTCTAACTAGAAGCGAAAGGTGGTCAGGCATATTTATCTTTAGAAGTAAAGTTTATTGTCGATGATTTACAATTTGTACACACGGATAAAAGTAAAAAAAAAACTTACACTTTATTTAAAATTCATACCAATTTGTAGCAATCTAATGTTACTAAAACATAATGTAGGTGGGTACAGAAAACACATACCCATTACCTTCCGTACTAGTACAAACATGTAACTGCTAGCTAGTGATAATTGTCATGTGCATAAGATATGTAGTGATAATTCTCATGTGCATAAGATAATTTATCTATGCACATGAACATTTACAACAACTTTGCTGTGATACAGTCTTGTACTAGTAATTTATATCAAATAAGCTGTGCCCGCGTCTTCGTCTGTGGAAATAGTTTTTTTGGTACCATACCTCTTTACCTTAACTTTGAATGTCATGTTTATTCATATCGAATCAAAGGCCTGAAAAATAAGTTTCAAGTTTCTTGCTCTAAAAATAGCGATACTTTCATCAAATTTTTCATCCCTCCTTTTGACCCCTTACAACTTTTTTTTCGAATTAAATAATAGCCTATGTCCTTCTCAGGGCTTAAAGAGTAGCCAAATTTCATCCAAATTGGTTGAGAGCTTTAAGCGAGAAAGCGTAACAGACAGATAGGCAGAGTTACTTTCCCATTTATAATATTGGTAGGGATATAATTAAGTGATCTGGACGATTCATTTCTGTTAATCTCAAAACGAACAAGGGCTCTCGAACATAGCTCACGGCCACTAAACCGAGAAAGCCTTGAAAATCCAAGGAAAGGGTTCAAGGAGTATTGAAGAGGTCGGGAGGGCACTTGAGCGGACACTCGGGCAATGGTCACATGTTTCTACTGAGGGTGATCTATTCGTACCTTCTTCGGATTCCTACACACAGATAAAAAGAATACCACAAGGTTTAAGTGTATTGGCTTTATAATTTAATTTTGTAGTAACAGTTGTTCTACAAATATTTCTGTGTTGAACATTTGCGCTGTTTTTTTACATATACTTAGTTAAGTAATAAATTTGCAATCCATTTATTTTTTGATATTCAAGGCACAAGTGCAATATAAGCTACTGATTTTGAAGTCACATCCATTTTTATTTAGTTAGTTTTTAACGTGATCCACATTAAGAAAAATACTATTTGAAACGATTTATGAATTTTAATGATAGAATGTTTATAATTGGGAGAACTTTTGTAAAGCTATTTATTAATATTTATAATGTTAATATTAATAGCAAGGGTTATCCAAAGGTGGCGTCCAACATTATTTCGAAAACATCTCTTTATACAAACATTTCGTGTAACCTTCTTCATTATTCAAGATGAGCTTCTTAACTACTTAACCGATTTGAACGAAGTTTTTGCCCATAATTGCCGCTCTGGGCAAGCGTGATGGCAATCGCAGAGAGCACCTATCGGGTATGCTGCTGCCCATCCCCGCCCTTTTCATTTGAGCTACACTGTTTCGGGTGGATATACCGCCGTCTGTCGGTTCTGGTACCTTAGTCGCCTCCTACGATACCTAATGCAGTGGGAGGCACTATTCTATTCTGCTGGTAACTCACGGTACTCTGCCGGTACCTCAGGGCACTAATGCTTAACGTGTACATTTAAATCCAACTGGAGAGATAGGATAGTTTACATCTCGATTTACAGTCGCCATTGTTTCATACGTATAGTTAAGAAGTTACCTTCATTTTCAACTTAGCCTGATAGTAAACCAGTGACCAAAATATGTTTTTAAAACCATTTTACTATATTATAGAGACAGCACCCACGAGTATATATATAATTAAATATTACTTCAAAACTAAAACAACTCAAATTATTATTTTAAATCAGCTATTCCTCATCTATTAGTCCCTCTTCCGTCACCTGGCGTAGAGAGAGCTTCTATTCTATTCAGCCGAAATTTTAGAATGCAGGACAAATCTGAAACCGTGTTGACAAATAATTACAAAGTCTGCAATGTGTAGACGAACTATACGTATGCCCCGCACTCACCCTCTTTCTTACCCGCATGATGTTCTAGCTCGGAAGCGATTCTCAACTTTAAGGTTATTTATAACACTTATAAATAGATTAATATAAAGAAAAGATTGATTTATTAAAAAAATATGAACGAGAATTTATGGGGTACCGGAAGAGTACTTCCCTTTGTACTAGGTGATGGAAGAGGTATCTGAGGTACTGGAATCGACAGATAGCGGTATATCCATCCGAAACAGTTTAGCTTTAAATCACAGGGTGGAAATGAGCAGGAGTATCTGCATTAGGAAGCCACACTCCGCGATTTCTACTTCGCTTGCTCAGCGCGGCAATTATAGCCAACTATTTCTTGGGGTGGCCAATGTCCAGCAGTGGACCTTCTACGGCTCCTAAGTTACTAGAGCAACATCGTAGTAGTAAGTACTGCTATAGTTAAAATAAGGTTTATAGTGTAACAAAATGAATTACATGCAAGCGTGATATCATAATCATTTAATAAAGGTGAGGGAGGCCGTGAGATTACTGAGTAATGTGATATTTACAAGTCATAATGTTGGCAACGCGCTAGTATTATCCTAGTGATACTACGAGAGTCTATAGGCTGCAGTGACGCTTATTATCACGCGGACGGCATGCTTGTTTGCCAACCTGCGTGAAAAAAGAGAGCATGCTTGGTGGAAATGCAAGGTTATCCTAAGAATACAGAAAAAACAGAAAACGCTAGCGCGCTTAGAACTGGAATATCAAATACCGGTCTGAATCGAAGTGCTTGGACGTTGATAGAAATAGTCATTCCTTTGCTCGGAGCGCGTTGTAACGTACTATCTATGTGACAAGTTTAATTTAAAAAAGGCCATCTTGTGTTGTTCTTTCATGTAATATTGCTGCTGGAATTACAAGGAGACAGGATGAGATAAAATCATTTTTTTTTGTTTTGAAAATACACAAAATTTATTCAGAAAATATAAGTGCAATTCGTAAGTATTGGTATATTAATTTGAAATTTTTATCATCTATGTCTTAAACTTCTATTTAAGTTTTTCTTAAGCGCTCTAAGTGACTGAAAGTAAGGGAATTATCTACAACAGACAATTGACAATACATATAAAATGTAGCCAAAGGTATACTAGTATAGGTACTAGTATTTAATGCAACACAGCAATGCAAACAATGCTATTTGCCGGTAAAAACTAATGCAGACGACTTTTGTATGAGGTCAATTGCAAAATACAGGAAATTTTAAAGTACTACGTGCTACATCTGTATAGTATTTAAGATTCGTAGTTAAGAAAAGTCGTAGTCCATACTACGTAGCAGTATAGTATCACAACTTACTCATTGTCACATATAAACACCTAAAAACGGAGAATGCCATTTGAAAACACCGAACAATAAACCTGATAAATAACCCTCGTGTAATTACTACAGGATGAAATCGGGTACGAAATAAATATGACAATCAATCAATGCCATAATAGCGACATTTATTTAGGCGAAAAAAAAGCTGAAGCCCGGGTCAGCCAGTATTAAATTGAAGTTCTTATCTGTTAAGGGCAGGTAACAAATCGACGCGATTAATTTCGAGGTCAACGATAATGAAATGAGGGTAACGTGACTGTGACATATTGGTTGCACTCAAGAATTATGATATGGCGCTGTGTCGCGGTGTGATGGATCGACTGGATTTTATTATGTGGTATTTAAAAAGAGTTCGTGTGTGCTTTTGGATTATACTCGGACATACGAGGGAAATTACGGTGGTTTTGTTTTCATTAACGCTTTGTATTTTGGTCGTTTTAAAATATATATTTTTTTCTAATTAAATTTATGCTTAATCTTCTAGAGGTTTAATAATTACTCAGTAAGTACAGTTACTTCAAATGTATTATGAATGCCAATAAAAAAGAGGGAATTTTTCCCAAAAAAAGCACTGGGCAAACGTAATTGCAGATGGTAGCTTTGAGCTACACTGTTTTGGACAGATATATCGGTTCCGGTACCTCAATCTAATAAGTACAATGGGAGTACACTAGTACCTCCCACTGCACTAAGTGTCGTATTAATACAAATGACAGTAAATCCATCCGCAACAATGTAGTTTAAACGGACAGGGAAGCAATGGGCAGCAGCAACTACGTCGCGAAAGGTTACAAAGGTCCCGGACAAATATTTTTTATATTATGATATAATATTTGTATTTTTATTTGTATTGTGTCTGGCTGTAAAATATGTATTTAAGTATTATATTGGTATTTCCTCTATTACCTGATGTCCGTGACACAAGTGCGTTAAGCGACTTACCACGGAGTCAGATCTATATGTGAGATGAGTGAATGATTTATAATTATGAACTGCCCTGCCAATTTCTTCTAGTGATGACGGTATTGACTATCAGATTTGGCTATCAATAAATGTATACCAAAAAATAAATATTCAGATTAATGGTCTAGAAGTCTACGGTACCTTCGCTAACATGCTAATTGACGTACAGGTTGCAGCAACATCTTCCTTTAATAGCTTTTCAAATCATATTAAAAACATTTTTGATTTTTCTTCAAATCTAATTTGACTTAACTCGCTACTTCCCCTTTACAAGCGATTTTTAAATTATTTTCAACCTTACGCTGACGATGATAAAGTTTTGAATGTAACACGATCATAATAAATTGGTCCGCGAATTCTCAACAAAGTTTACATTTCATTGAGAGCCGTATCACCCTTAACAAAAGCGATCAATCTAGATCACACAATAACATGTGGAATTATTTATTTTTGGACGGGTATTCGGCACGATAACGACGTGGGGCCGACACACGCCGGTTATAATTGTTTCGGCCCTGGCCGAAAGTTTATTTGGCCTTTATACGGTCCCCAGAGGGACAAAGGCATTTGTTTTTTAGGGGATATAATGCGTAATAATGTAGACGATTTTTGATGACCCTCGTAAAGTATTATCTGTATGAAAAAAATAAAACGGAAGCTTCAATTTCTTGTTATGTCAAAATAACAGCTTATATGCATATTAAAATACACTGTGATACTGTTCTTTGTCTTTTTGCGTATTTCTTTGATTTAACTTGCTCTGGTAGATAAAATAAATAAAAAAGAAATTCATAAAATCGTGCACAAAATAACATGTAAAAATATACAAAGACTAGGTAAGGTATTAAAAACTAAAATGAAAGAGCTATTTTTCTAAAAGAATCTTAAAATAATAATAATAAAATCACACAACATCTCATACATTGAACTGACTCCGTGATAAGTTATATAAAAAACTTTTAAACATATTTTTAAATTAAATACCTATATATATTTATCACTCAACCTGAAGCTACTTTGCTCCAAGATAAATAATTATATAATAATTATACATAACTCCTATTGCTGTGGGCAGAGATTATAGAATATTGAAATAGATATTCTCCACTTACTAAGATTTCGGCATACCTCTCTTGCTTTCTTTACTAGCTTTAGCCCTTTCATACTCATTCGTTTATTTTTGGTACTTCTGACCTGGATTTTTTATAACACGTCCTCTACAAGTTTAGTGTATGTTTGCCATTATCACCCAGGTTTTCCTTTTCCGCTCTATATATTTGTGCAGTCATTCTATTTTCATCCCTCGTTTCTTCATATTCAAACCTTGTCAACTACCTTCTCTGTTATTGTCACAATATAACATTGATCTCTCATTATACTATTCTTTAATCTATCTCTCAAACTAACACCAAATGTAACATGAAGTGCTTTTATTTCATCATTTATTCTACCCGCCTGCGTCTTCTACCATGCTCAATATTCACTCTCATGAGTCAGTGTTGGAACTAACACACCTCTATGAACAGTTAGTCGTGCCCTTCTGATACATTTTGGCTGCCCATAAAAAATAATTACGGTTTTAAGTTATCGTACATAGATTTATCCCTTAAAGTACGGGCAGAGTAGAATGGTACCTCTCTCTATACAAATTATGGGCAAAATTCTCCCTTTCTTCGGGAGGCCTATGTCCGGCAGTGGACTTCCAAAATCTGTAATGATAATGATGCCATAGATTTATTTATATAGACACACGACCTCCCAACTGCAAAATCACGCTATATGCAGCTAGTACATAACCGCACCTGAAGTTAATCTCCCGAGACCACGTCCAAAAATGTACTTTCTACAATAGGTATAAATATAAATACTATGATCGTTAGAATCACATTTTTATGCGACAGATGTCGTCACCACCCAGGACAAACATTTGTGTGATGTGATAAACAATTGCATTTGTTTTATGTTAAATATATCTTTAGTTTATGAAAATAAATATTTCAATATTATATTTGTGACTACTGTAGTCTATTATCATGAAATGTGTGCTTTAAAGTGCTTACAGGGAATTTAATATTTTTACAAGATGAAGTCAACAAACAAGCATACGATTCCATGGTAATATAGATGCTTGTATTATCACAAGGAAATCACTAGTGCGTTGCTTGTGATTTGAAAATATTTTATCATATTATCCAGTAATTTCACTATCTCTCTCACCCTTCAAACTGAAACACAAGAATGCGGACTCTACCGTTTCGCGCTAGACGTAGATAAATGTGAGGTACCAATGCAGACGACCTTTGTATAAGGTTAACCTCTAGTAAAATAGGTTAATGTAGGAGATGGAAATGTATAAGGAAATAAAGACAGATATTTAAAAGGTCGTCGGCGGCGCCATCTAGTGCTGAATAATGAAGTTTGTTATATCATTTTCAGAATATGCCAATGCTCATGAAAAATGATAGCTGTGGACGTTTTAATATGAAAATTCTGAAAAGCAAAACAAAACACTAACGACCGTTTCATTACATGCATTAAAACTTATTTAACGGCTTTAATACGCAGTTCATTTGTTTTTACATTTTTAATGACAAAGTAAGTGTCGATCGCTACCAATAATATGATGATACTATTTAAAAGATTACAGTAAAACATGCGTACATATAAAGAGAATAGCTTTAAAAAATAAAAAACATACAAGTAAGAAAAGTAAAGGTAAGACACTAAAGGTATTGCGTTGACTCTCAACTTACAAAAGGCACAAGCTAAAATTTTACTACAATTTGTATATAATATACCAAGAGACTCGGTGGCATAATTTGTATGCATTTCTCCAAAATGAAGAGGGTCTCAAACTATAACTAAAGTGAAAAAAATAACATTATATACGGATATCAGACAACAGAGGAATCACAAATATAATACTTTTATACATATTGAACATAATACAGGACAAACACAAATATCGATCAAATAAATATTTATCATAGATGTCGATTGAATCCACGACCCGTGACGGACAAAATAGAGACACCAGCATCTGCGCCCGTCACTAGTTTATTTAATAGTATATATTTATCTTAATTATTCCGTTGACGCATTGACTGTGCTGTAAGTTTATACTGTAATTAATAAATAAATATTATAACGCAAAATTTATATAGTTCTATTATGAGTTCATACATACAACACGCTCTGATATTGATTGCTGACTGATAACCAAGTAAAACCGGCAAAATGGTAACGGTCCAATAATAAAATATTACAATGCGCAGTGTCCTGATTTGCATTTGTTTCAATACAAATTGGTTCCACCCGTTTATAAAGTATAGCATTTATTGTGAAACGAGATGATTTTAATGCTCATTTGAAATTCCAGTAATATTGTGTTGGCACGTTTAATCACAGGACTGTATTGTACGGATCCTTATTTATTTGTACTGAATGTAGTTTATCTTTGATTATGTATTATTAATCCTGTTGGTGTTATGACAGTTATCTGTATATTATAGTATATTTGCGTCATTTTGCAGTGAATGCACGTTATGTACCATTCAAAGTTGTCTGATAAAGGTACTATATATTTAAAATTGTATTTATTTAAAATTTATTGTCGTCTATTTAAAAATAATGATGAGCCCGATGGCGCAGATGGTAGTGATAGTGATCTTGTGTGCTAAAGGTCGTGGGTTCGATCCCCACCCAGGACAAATATTTATGTGATGATATTTATGTTTGCTCTATGTCTGGGTGTGAAATATATGTATTTGAGTAGTATATTTGTGGTTCCTCTGTTGTCTGATGTCCGTAATACAAGTGCTTTAAGTGATTTATCACGAAGTCAAGTCTATGTATGAAATGTTGTGGATTTATTTATTTAATTAACTAAAATTCCCACAAAATCTCATCCATTGGACCTCCTTCTAATCTGTAAAATCACTTGAGTTACAGATAACAGACACATAGGAACAAGAAATATGATTCTTAAATACATATTTTACAACCATAACACAGAATAAAATAAATGTTTTTGTTCTGGGTGGGGATTAATACTACGACCTTGGACTCGCAATAGTGATACCACCTTATGCGCCATTGGGCCTTAATATTATAGGCCAATATAGTCGGTGAAGAAGAAGTCTAATGTATGAAATGTGTGAATTTATTTTGTGAAATTTGGCAGTAGGTTCTGAACGCATAATGCGTATCTTGGCAACGAGGATACTGCCGCCTAACCTAACCCTGGTAGATACTCTACTCTGTGGTTTGCATCCAACCCCAATACAACACAATTAATCCAAACAAGGGTTCACATAAATAATTTAAAGCGAGTTATCGGCCAATACGGTAAAATCCCTACACGTCATCGTGTCATAAATTGGGAGAGTTTACTAAAAGCATCTATTTCGTATTCAACCGACATCCTACTTTTTAGGTTGGGGCCCTGTCATGCTGGCATTAAAGACGGGAAGGTTTTACATCTGCAATGAAAACTGTGTTATATGACCCATTATTCTTGGTAATATGAAAATTTATGTCGTTTTGAGTTCAACACGAGGACAGAAATGCGCTGATAGTGATAATAATCTTTTATTACTTGTTTATTTATTTTATAAGCATATATTTACAAAAATACATTAAAATTTATAGGCTAATAAAACCAACTTGCGCAATAAAATATATTTGCACGATAGAGTTAGTAAGGAGATCTGTAAAATAACCATTGTCTAACATAGCGCAGTGGATCAGCAAGTTCAAGTAACAATGGGCAAGGGATATAGTACGCTACACTGATGGTCGATGCAGCTCTGATGTCCTGGAATGAAAACCACGCACCAGTAAGACAATCGCTGCGCGACGTAAGTCTTTGACACTGGCTTCATATTTAAATCTCTTTTTGCAAGTGTAATCTCTTTATCTACAAGTTATCACGAACATAAAAAAATACTGTTGATTATCACTGAGGAGTTCTTCTTCTATACTAGAATGAAATACACAGATACATCAAGCCTGTATCCAGCCGAGGTAGGCAGAGATTATAGATCTCCACTTGCTACGATTTTGGTATACCTTTCTCTTTTCTTTTGCACGCATTTGCCATTTTAATACCTCTTTTACCTGATTGATATTCGCCTAAACCAACTCTTCCATTCATTTATTAATCCGCGCTATATTGCAGTGCAGTCATTCTGCTATCACCCATCCTTACCACATTTGGAAACCATTTGTTTGCTGTTGTTATATCATATTTCACTCCACATCGATAATTAAAATATCAATTACAGATACTATGATTCATTGATATATTATAGATCTATTGAGGTATTTAGTATAAAGAGTACTCCGTCAGTATAGCCCAAGATAAAAACAAGAGGGGGTCAGTGCGGTATACCGGCTTCCTTCAGCTGGCGTGGCAAGAAGGCTGAACGAAGCGGAGAAAGAAAATAAAAGAAGTACATTCTACCAGGTAGGAAGCTGCTTTGCTTATGAAATATATGCTTTTTACTGCAGTTATGATTGACATTAATAAGTATCTACATTAAAAAGAAAATGTTATAAATAATTTCATAAGAAGATGGAAAGTATAGGTTACTGCAATATTTTGTCGCCTCTCGTCAGCCTTATTTGCCTGTCGCCTGTTGATCCGCTGCATTTGTCCATCTGCCCTCGAAACCGAGAGGCACTCAAGAACATCTCGAGTCTCCTTACCCGGCAGATCTTGGTCTACTTGAGGTGTATTTTACGAGAGCAATTTATGTTAAGAATCTTAAAGGTATCTGTAGAATTTTGTAGTCTCTCAAATACTGATAGCAAGGCTGGCATTTTAGTGTCTATATTGCGCAAGAAGTCTACTGACTCTTTAGTAAATTGTGTCTTGTCTTTGTTTTTTAAGTGTATTATTTTATGTACTTATTATGCCATACTTATTAGTATTGAAGAATTAAACCATACATTAAATACTAATAATAAACTTACCTTTAACTTCACCTCCGCATAGGTAAATCTATTTCAAAATATAGAACTCCCATAATAGATACAAAAAAGTAATAGCATTTAATTTAAAAAATTAAAACCACAAATTAAAACGGAATACATTCTCTTGCTAGTCGTTTTCTAAGAAGAAACTTTTCCACGACATCATAATCAGTAAATTACAATGTGATTGAAACATGCCCAAATGCCTCATTTCCAATTCCCAACAATTCTGTACAAACGCCATTAAATCCGTTAAAGTCGGTTGCTTGGAAGTTAAATTGAAAAAGCCAAAATAATTCGAAAGAATCACTTCCATTATTGAAATGAAATCGGATATTTACTTCTGAATCTCTTGGGAAAGGAGGGTGGGGACTCGAGAGGAGGTAGGATTACGTGAGTTTTGAGTATGGGGAAAAAATTCTTTAAGGTGTAATGAAATGAGATTTGTTCTGAGAAAATTAATTACCTATATATTGGAGGATCATAAATTGGTACATGTAAGTTCAGATAACAAAATAAGAAGAAGAGAAGAATAAAGAAATTATATAAATAATAAACTAACAACACTGTTACTTTTTTTTAATTTTGAACAAAGAAGAGAAATTGGTACCAAATAATATTTTCATTCGCAATTATAGACGATACCTATTAGGTCTTTCTATTTGGGAATCTTCCTACATAAAAACTGCGAAAAGTACCATATAAAATTTTACCCCTACTTTTAAGGGTTGGGAGCATATTTCCTTAAAAACGAGGTATGATCTGTTTGTCAGTTGCAAATAGTCCGTATACCAAATTTTAACTTTCTACCTTAATAATTAATTGTGGAATGCTCCATACAAACTTCCAAACCCCATTTTAGGAAAGTGGGAGGTTAAAATGAAATTTTGCCGTGTGAAACGAACAAACAAACGGGCACTTTTCCATTTAAAATATTAGTATGGATTTCAATGTGTATCTGTTTTTGTCACAGCTGTTAAAAAATATATACGAGAATACATTTCTGATACAGTGTAAAAATACGTTTATATGAAATTTATCATGCAGCTATCTAGTATTATTTTATATGTATATATCTTATTTGGAATTTATTAATACTGCTCTTACTTATAACTTAATTTAATATACTTTACAATATTTCTATTAAAACACTCCACGATAGCTTTTTCTAGCAATCAATGATCAATGTGCTATATATTTAAGGTAAAAATTGATTTTCTATGTGGCATTTTATACGCCACGTTGAAAATCTTCGTTCTTAATCTCATAATGGATGTTATGTCAAAATATATGGGTAATAATAGCCTGGAAACCTTAAGCATATTGATTAATAATAGTTGTAACTAAATATTTATACATTCTGACATCTAATTGTTAAGAACAGTTACGGTTATGTAATTGCAACGTCAAACATAAAATGTACGAAGACAATTAAATAGTATAGTATCGAACAAATTAATACAGGAAAATATCAAATTATTAAAAATTTTGTTTACGTCAGGACTAGAAAAGTAGCATTTGAGGGTATTACCGATCCAGGGAAACAATCTTATAGAAAATCTGTAGAGGCTCCCAAAATAATTAGTCTCGTTAATAAAAATCCATAGATGCCAGTCACGAAAGCTAAAATGGCGAGGGCGAGAGACAGCACATAGACAGGCCCACTAGAGAAGAAGAGGAAGACCAAATGCACTCTGGGTAGATCACATTATAAAAGTAGAAGGAACATAATGGTCACAAGCGGCAGAAAATAGAGAACACTGGTCAACTAAAATTGTATGAAAAAGACCTTTCATGAAGAGATGAAGAGGGTTCTTGCTTACAAAATAGAAATTATAGAATATAATCGTTATCTATTTAATTAAATAAATAATAATTATTCGTTTAAATTAAAATTATAATTAAAAATAAAAAACAATAATAAATAAATCCACAACATCTCATACTTTGACCTGACTCCAAGATAAGTCGCTTAAAGTACTTGTGTTAAGTGCATCAGGCAACAGAGGAATCGCAAATATACTACTTAAGAATATCAATTTAATACCCAGACACAGAAAAAATATAAATATCAACTTATAAATATTTGTCACGGGTGGGGATCGAACCGACAACCTTTAGCGCACAAGATAGGATTACAACCATCTGCGCCATCGGGCCCATCTTGTTATAACATAATTCATATACATTGTATCTATATCATTTTAAAGACCTTATAACTGCTTATAACTAGTTTGAATTACTATTCATAAATTAAACATCTAATATTATCTTATCTAATTAAATACATAGATTTAAAAAAATATTCAAATTTTAATTACACAATGTTATTATAAAATTATAATTAAAAGCAAGCAATAAAAAGACTTAATTTTATTTGTTTATTCACGTCAGTCGGTTTCTAGTGACAATGAGAAGGTTATATAAGTTTTTCATACAATGCATAGTCCCGTTCACATAAGATTTGACCCAACAAAGTTAATCACAATTCAAGTAATATAAAAAGTAGTTCATAAAAACTTGCAAAAGGGCGTTCGGGTGAGAAATATCACATTCGAAACATTGATAACAAAAAAGAGCTTTTATTAAAAAAGTTCACAGACATCTAGAATGGTTATATTTTTACTCGGCCGTTTCTTTGAGAGGTAAAGTTACAGGTCTTATTTCTGGATCGGAGTTGTTCGCAGTCATAATTCACTCACGTAAAATTTTAGACCTTCAAAGTTTCAGGTTCCTCTGGCTTAGTTACTTTAAAAGTATTTTGTAGGGCGAGTACCCGAGTTTGGTTAAGGAATCGTGGAAAAGTTGCTGCCAATGTTTGCCCAGGCACTTGTATTGTAAAAACCTAATGGAATTTCGCGTAGGTGTGTACTACTAGTTTAGTGGGTTTTTTTTAATAGTATGGATAATAAACTTCGTAATTGACTGACGCAGAATACTTGCGTTTTAAGAGTTATTCAATACGGATTTCAACTATTTTTAAAAAGTATCTATGGTTGGACCTTTTCTATTGTCCTATATTCATGGCTTACTTGGAATTAGAAAGCGCTTGCTATAAGCTAACCGAAACTTTGAACATAAAAATTAAATAATTAAATTATAATACAAACCGCGTTACAATGCCAAAGGTTTCACTAGAAATATACTCATTACTGTCTCTAGCAATAAATGGCACCGTTCTTAAGAGATGACATAAAATATATTTTAAAGATACAATTCAATAAGCAAAAACTATATACTAAGGTACTTAAAAATAATAAAACTGACTTTTTTCACTTGGTCGCTAGCGAGAGGAATTTCAAGCTTTTCCAAAGTAAAAAAGTAAATGGAAAAGTCAGGACAAACAAAACATTATTTGAGATAACAGACAAAAGACGACACGGAATAAAATACGATCGTAAATGATACAGGATTATATTACTGAGAGAATAGTATACCGCCAATATAAACAAATAATTGACCAATACAGCTGAATAAAGGCTTCTCAATCCAACCCATAAAATAATACGATAAAATAGCCACCCGCTGAGATGATTCCCGGGTAAATAGAATGAGACGGGTAATGGATAGGATGCCGAATAAAAAATTAGGCCGTAGTGGCGCGGTCTACTGATGAAGGTTCGATGTACGATGACGGTTGTATGATGAGTTATGTTGTTAAGGGGTTATATTTTTATAGACAGGAACACAAGTATTTCCTGTCTATATTAGGAAAAACATTATTGAATGTTCAATAGTGACAGAGATAATTAAGAATATTTTCACACTAAGGACATCAAAAACAATTTCTTGCCGATTTTAAGAAACTGTTTATTTAGTTTTTACTTTTTCTTTTGACATTTTCTTACCTTTACCTTCGATATTCATTATCATCATCATACCAGCCATTAAAACTCCATTGCTGGACATAAGCCTCCCCAAGAAAGAGGGAATTTTACCCATATTGTCGCGCTGGGCAAGCGTAATGGAAATCGCAGAGCGCAGCTATCGCGTCGGGGATGCTGCTGCCCATCCCCACCCTGTGCATGTGTGTTGCAGTGCTTCGGATGGATATACCGCCATCTGTCGGTTCTGGTACTTTAGTCAGCAGGAGGTACTACTATTCTACTCTGCCGGTATCTCACGGCTACTTTCGACTACCGGCTACCTTATTCACCTTATTAACTTTCAATTGGAGTTGTTGATTAAGAAATACTAATAAACATTGAAGTGTCTATTTAACCACTGTGTATTATAAAAAATAGTATCTTCACCTTACCAAGTACAGTAAGAGTTGGCTTAGGTACTGATACCGATGGACGTTTTACGGCTGATATAATAATGGAGATGTCTTTATGTAACTTGTTTGTATGAATTTTACTATACGCTTATACATCTGTATGTTCCTGATAATTTGCTTTTATTAAAAAAAAAAGCAAATCATATGGAGACAAATAAAGTACTGACCTTATGCAGTTCGCGTAGAAAACTGTGTTTGTATATGTTACAAAATAGTTAAGTGTTTATGTACAATACAAAATATTATGTATATTGTTGTCAATGATGTCAATGAGACAATTAGCCTGTATGCTAAGTTTTACAGAACCAAATAGTTCAGTTCAAAATAAACAAACAAGACAAAATTGATTTTAACATCAGTAATTAGTATATAATACATTTAATATTTATTCAAACAAAACAATAAATCATGAAAATTAATATTTAATTTTCAAATACACGCATTCATAATTGGTACAATTTTTACAACACAAAACAATTTTATTTTACACCTTTAACTTCCTTCAAATTACGCCACGTCAACACCTGAAAACGAAATTAATGGTGCCAAAAAAAAACAGTCAGCGAAACCCGAAAACCGCGACGCCAAACGTCAACCTCAGTAATTATTTTCCCGGAGTAAAAAAAAGCGAACAAAAAAGTTTCACAGAAAGTTAAAGGGCCGTGATTGAAAGTGCTATTTTATCTGAACAGCAATTTATAGGGGGCGGACCACCCAATTGATGGGGTGCTAACCATTGCCCAAAAGGTCCGAGATAAGGATTATAGTCTTACGAAGGTTTTTTCGCTGGAAGTTTCTGGAATTCCCGAAAAATCGGGTTACACCAGCTGATAAGCTGGCGCGATTGTTTTTAATTTTTTTATTGGAAAATGTACACCGCTTTTGAGCAGTTTAATCTAGAACTGGAATTGGTTTTGGGGGATTTCGCTGGGTTTGGCCGGTTGAGATAGATACATTGTTTGTGCTGCGATGAAAGGCTGGCATGCTTTTGTATTAAAAATATCGACATTTCAGCTTGGAGCTGCATCTTTAGTTGAAAAAACTAATAATTGTAAAAATATAGTCTGTGATACTTAGTTCAATAAACTGTTACATCACCAAATCATTACTAGAACGTTTAATAACCAAAATATTTGCTAATGTGGTCTCTTCATTCATTTACGCATACTGCTTTCTTGTCGAGCAAGAGTCAAATGTATATGTGTAAATAGTTATCACGTACTTAACAATATAATGACCTAAGTTCATGATAAGTCGCTTAAAGGCCTTGTATTATAAATATCAAATAACTGGGGAATCACAAATATGATATTTAAATACATATGAAAACATCCAGACACAACAAATAATCGTTGTATATATATTAACGAAAATAATAAATGTAACGTAATAACAAATGCGCCATCGGTCCCTTCGCATGCAACTGGTTCCACTAGAAATAAATTAGAGGGCCTGTGCCCAGCAGTTTTTTACTAGCTCACATTTAGTTTTTTCTTCAATTTTATAATAATGGAATGTGCTTTGATTATGATCATTATTAGTACAAAAGTCGTTTTATATGTCAATTTTGTTTTGATAAATTGCATCTAGAATTATCAAATAACGTTATTTTTCTAGAACGTTCCAACATGAACATTCTAATGTCTTCACTCTTCAAAAACCTTTTCTTTCGACGTTTGTGTTTGCAGAATAGAAAATGATTTATGCATATTTTTCTCCACATTAATTTTAAAAAGTATTAACTTCACGTTCATCTGTTCTTGCAATTTCCACAGAAATGGGTACAAGTTTTTCGCTTTACTTATCCCTACTAATATTATAAATGCGAAAGTAACTCTGTCTGTCTGTCTGTCTGTCTGTCTGTCTGTCTGTCTGTCTGTCTGTCTGTTACGCTTTCCCGGTTAAACCTC
>JACJUM010001610.1:16452365-16465706 GCA_020976665.1 Heortia vitessoides | reverse complement strand
TTGTATAAATTACGTAAATACCATTTTTTATAATATTTAGTGTTTAATAGTTTATTCAATTTCACATTTGTAATACGAGTGTAACCACCGCAAACATTATAGACAAAGCGATTGATCTACATGTACTTAAACATTGAGAAATTTTCACAATCAACTTTAAGCTCTATCACTCGCATTTTAAGATTTCTCTTTTTTTGTTACTATTCCCGTTCAACAAACAAGCATACGGTCCCCGGGATAGTAAGCGTCACCGCTGACGACGCTCGTAATATGACAAGGTTACTATCACTAGCGCTTTGCCTACGTAAACTTGTGTCTTGAAGATAATATGTCACGTTACCCAGTAATTTCACTGCCTTTCTCACACTTCACACCGGAAAACAGCAATGTGAACACTGCTATTTGGCGGTAAAAATAGGTGAGAGTCGGTTACCAATGCAGAGGACCTTTGTATGACGTCTAACTTATGTTAGTTTCATATGGATAATATTATAAAGACAGGTAATATAAATGTTACTTTATGCCTGTTGACAAATACGTAAAACTCTTAATCTATGCTTAATACCATTTCTTATTTTTTTCTTTTTATAACGTTATATTAATAAATAAATAAATTCACACGCCGTTATATACGTATATATACGTTGATCTGACTTCTTGATAAATAGCTTAAGCACTTGTTAAGTTACGATATCAGATAACAGAGGAATTACAAATATAATAAATACATTACAATAAATAACACTCTGATACAGAACAGAACTAAATATTTATCATATAAATATTTGTCCTGGGTGGGGATCAAACCCACCCTTTAGCGTACAAGATAGGATCTCCAAAATCTACGCCTAACAGCTTTAAAGTATATGTAAGACTAGATTTTGCACGTGGCTTTGTTTACATGATTTTAGGGATGCAAGTTTGGCTGAGTAGATACAGCGTGAAGACGAAACAAACAAACACACTTTCACATTTATAACATAAGTTAGTTGAGATGGAAAATTTTTAATTGCGATAATCTGAATAGGTTTGTTTTATCCGAGCAAGCTATTTTATAGGGCGTTTTAATTGCCTTTTTTCGTAAAGCCAACGGAATAGTATGTTTTTCGGGATAAAAGGTAGCAGATGTCTTTGTCCGCACTCCGATTTCTATGAATAAAAATGTCTAAGTTAATACAGTGGAAACAGGTAACAAACAAACTTACTTTGCGCATTTCTAATATAAATTAGGATATCTTATTTATGAACTTAAATTTCTAATTAATACAATTTTGATTTATGAAATTCTCGTGTAAGGTTGTGTCTTCTCCGAGATGGCCAAATCGATTTTGATAAAACGTTATATGTATACGCGGTAGGTCTAAGAATCGAATGTTAACTATTTGATATAGTGATAGGCGATAAAACTAGTCCATACCAAAAATATTTCCTTAATTTTTGGTATGGACCCCTACATTTTCACCCTTCTACCACCAACCCCGATTTATTAATAGCGATGTTAGTAATTTATTGATTCTAAATAATTTATATGGCGAAACAACGTTTGCCGTCTCAGTTAGTATATATAGTACTAGCAGCCCGCCCGCGGCTTCGCTCACGTTAAATTCGGGGTAAATTCCACCGCTTATTTTAGGGAAGTAGGGGGTTAGAAAGATACGCGCCTGTGTCACTCTCCATCCCCTCATCTATGTCCACTTAAAAAATCACGTTAATTCGTCAAAATTCAATCTATTCGACATTTTTCAAATAACTTACAGTTTTAAATTTGTGATATCTTTCGAATGGAATGGCCGAATTGAATAAAAAAAGAACTATTTAATAGTATTGAAGCAGACTTAATTGTGAAAATTATTTTGATAATAGTCAATTCCAAAGTATAAATAAAAGTGCTTTGTGGCGGTGTCGATTAAATATATTTTTCAATGAAAAAATACTTATTGTGACTTAATTATTATAGTTAAACGTATGCTGTCGCAACATATTTTGTAGATAATTATAAGTTTTTTACATTAATTTGTTCTAAAATCAATAATTTTTGCAGCGTACGCATTGTACGATTTTATTTTGGGAATTTTTTATTGGAGTTTTAGTACGAATCCCTAACTTTATATATATATATAGCATATGTTCACCGGATATAATGTAGCTTACTAACAGTGAAAGAATTTTTTAAATCGGCAAGTAGTTTCGGGAATCTATTCCCGTCAAAAAAACAAACAAACAATCAAATCTTTCCTCTTTGTAATACTGTTATAGAGAATGGTTAATGGTGTGTGTTGAAGTCACATCATTTCTTAGGCTTCAATAAAAGTTTGGATGTCATATAGTATGATTTATCAAACAATATAAAAGAAATCTTTTCGAAAAATTAATCAAATCAAGTGTAACTACAATATCCATCCACCGAATTGATTCAGCTAGAAATATTGGTCATAAAATCTGAGATAGTACTATTTATACGATCCATTTCCCATTCAGAATGTAAGAGTTCAAGACTAAAATGCCAATTTGCCATCGGCGTTCCCGCACTGATCAATGGTAAAAGCCTTTCAAAAGATACGTATTCAACTAATAGATAAATTATGTACTCGTCTATATAATATCGATGAAAAAACGCATCAATACCTTGTATTTTGGGAGCGGTCTACAAGTTATTATCGCCCTTATTTGGTCGTGTAAAGGTATAATATTCTATGTGATTCGAAGTTTGACTTGGCAAAGTAATACACATATAAGATGAAAGCATACAGCCGTGAAATCGGATTGAAACTGCCTCGTTTACCTTACATATTATTCTAAGCATTTGCTTTTCTTGGTTTATGTTTATATGAAATAATGATTATAAATAAGTGCCGTAAACAATTTTTATGGCAATCTTTTGTTCTTTTAAATAATAGAGCACAAGAAAACCCCGCGTATGTGTTCAGAAACAAGTTCAGAGAACAATAGAGAATCCACATTATAGGAATCACCACATCTTTCAATTAAATTTAACCCTAGAACTAAGAGTAGGTGTCATAAATTAAATGAGTGGCCATTTTATATCGATGGATGTTAACAATTATTTACATAAAATTTGTTTCGTTATGAAAACTTAAGACTTATTTATAAGTATTGTTTTGTAGAATCTAAAGCCTCGCAGATACCAGATTTTTTAAAATATAATAAAATATTTCGCTTTATATAAACATTTATATTATTGTATTTTTTATATTTTTAAGCGTTTCGTTGCGTAGTTTACACGATCTAAGCATAAATAGGGTCAGAGAGACAGCGGAATACGACTTTGTTTTATACTATGTAGTGATTTTTAATCTTTGAAAGTGGTCGAAGGGATCTAAATGTATTTTTAATTACGTACACAATGAGTAAATAGTGATATTATTATGTTATTATTTAATATAAAATTCCTAGACAGTAGGTCTCATCCTAAATAACATTCTGTCTGGCTTTAAAGAGAGGTCCGGCTCCTAACAAGATCCTACTAGCTAATTTGCTTCTTCCGCTATGCTGGGTCCTGTACACCGTCAACTGGCAGTCCATTTGGATTATATATCTCTTTAAAACGCCACACTACCGCATGCTTGCAGAAGCTCCGTACCCGTCCGTTTTGAATATCCGTATGTCCCCACCTTCACAGATACACAACCAGCTCTTTCCGATGTAGTCGGTTAATTCCGTTGGCTGGGACACTCCCATTTATCACTAGCCTTGAGGACAAATAGGCCTCAAGAAGGGCTGCCCTCAATGGCCTCAAGATGGAGTCTATTAATGAGGCCCCATCACTCAGTGTAGGGATAAAACGTTGACAAATATAAGGGAAAAGCTCACAACGATTTGTCGCAAATGATATGCATTATAACGTCAGATGAGTAATCCTAATAGGTACTCTGGTATTAGACGAAAATACATGTTTAGTAAAAAAGAGATCCAATATTCACAGGAAGCAAACTAGACAAATATATAAAAAAAACGTTATTATACATTTTCTGCATACATAATATATAAAAAAAAGCCGTGGTAACGGTATCTCGCGGTACCTCGCGGCTCAAGATTAAAGAGTAGTATGATAAGAGATTAATTTAGTGTAAAAGATGATGTGAATTCAACAGAAAAATAATAATGTTGAGATGGTTTGGATATGAAGGATTAAATGAAAGTAGAATAACTATAAAAATATATAGAGAGGAAGTGAATGGACGAGTTGGTATAGGATGACCTAGCCGATATAGGCGAACATAGAGTAACCAGGTAGAAGACGTATTAAGGAAGAGCCAGCTCAGAAGTACCTACTAAGCAGAAACGAGGTATGAAAGGACATAAGCGAGTAAGAGAAGCGAGAGAGGTTTAAAAAGTTAGTAGCAAGTGGAGATCCAAAGATTTTGCCTACCCTGATGGGACATATGCTTGATGTATGTATAAATAAATTACCGATGGTTTAGTCCTTTGAATCTGCTACTTTGGATTATTTTTTTTATTTTGTTTCTTGGATTTAACAATTCAATTGCTAGGAACAATTGGAGGCTATTTCAAATTTGATTAATTATTTTTAAAGGGATTTCAGCAAGAGGTGGTAGTCTTACCATCTTGCTGGAAGTATATATTGACTCGTAGCGAAAAGACTACTCTTTATGCGGCCCGATTGCAGATGGTAGTGATCCTATCTTGTGTGCCATAGGCCGTGGGATCAATCACCACCATGGAAAGTATTTATATGATTACATTTGTATTTTTTCTGTATTTGGGTGTTGAATATATATATTAGAGTATTATATTTGTGATTCCTCAGTTGTCTGATATCCGTAGCACTAGTGTTTTAAGCGACTTATCTCGGAGTCAGGTCAATATGAAAATTATACATGAATTTACAATTATAATTCTTTACGGTCGGTTGTTATAAATGGTTTAGAACGATAAATAATTTCTGGTATATTTGTCCCTTTTCCTGATCATTGTGTAAAGTAAAGCATATTATTAGAAAACTATATTCCGAGAATGAGATAAATAAGATTCTTACTGACCACTTTTCACTAATTAAAATTAATATAATGTCGAATATTAAGTCGTAAGGTTATGGAACGAGATTGAATGAGGCGTCCAACCTTAAGGTGAACAGTTAATCTAACTAAAACCTGGGAGAGATATCTATATATAGAGAGGCCTATGTATGTTGGTAGACATCAAACGGCTGATATGGTGATGATGACGATGATGATGGAAAGCCTACGTCTTCCCTAGGGCTCTAGCTACCCGCATATATCTTCAAAATATATCACCAATTAGGTCGTGAAAGCGCATCAAAACTGACTTAATTAGAATTTTCAATATCAGTATTATTATCCTAGGACGAATACTGTTGAGTATAGATAACTCTAAGAAAAGTGAAATTTTGTACCTAAATTTTGTACCTAGTCTAAATGGGTAGTCGCAAAACGTAGCTTTGTGGCGGAAATGCTTCAGGTGCTCCTGTGCCTTAGGAACTAGGAGATGCTAATATTTATATATATTATAATAACAGCGTCCCATTTATGAGTGCGAGCGTACTTTGATACCATCTCCCTTTTACCTGTTTTATACCTGGGTCGTGTACGCTTCACAGACAAAATAAAACCTATGTAAACATTCCCAACGTCGTTTATCTAATCATATAAGAGGAAATAACCGTGAAACGATATTTCCGAATGGATGACCCCATATTAATCTCAGTTCAAATAACTCAGCGGTAGGCACGTTGTCGTTATGAAAATCGGGCATCTGTTTTGCTCATAATATAATGCTTTGAGCATTCGTTAAATTGCTTTTTATTCGAATATAAATGCGTAGGTAGGTGCTTCAGTTGTCACGGAAGATACACAGTTATATTTTAGGGATAAATTTTCATTTATGAAGCAATAAAACACCAACCCTTGTTATTATATACACATATCACTCCATGGGAGCTTAGAGTGCACTACCTGTTTTGTTTATGGTGTTCTCTTATCACGAACCTCATACTAGTGACTACTAGTGACGCTTTCGGGGACCAATACCAGTGCAAACATCAGATGCAGGTTTATAAAAGCCTTTTACAATAAACAACCAGTACTGCATGTACCGCAATCCTCTACCGCAGTCCCACTTGTTGTTGTCCAGAAAGTTACCGGAGCTGTAAAGTCGCTCACTCCTCGTAGACGTAACTCACGATATGAATATTCATTTGAGATACTGGATGAGCCGACTACCTCTCTTTCTGGGAAGATTTTGGAGATGTAGGACTCGCTCACATCCTGATGTATTTGTGTATATATCCCCAGGTTTACTTAAAGCTGTTTGGTCAACAAGCACTCATGTAGCGACTCATGGTACTTCCACGGGCATGTCACTAAAGGTACTGGTACCGAAGGTGCTTCATGGCAGAAAATACCAATCCCACTAATCAGCTAAAGGCTCCTCAAGCCTCGTACTCATAAGAGATGAAATTGAGTAATTTTTTACAATGGACAAATTTGATTTCTTGAACTACTTTTGAACGATATTTATAAAAATATTCCCTCGCTTGAAAACGGTAGGCACAACGTCAAACTTACGAATTAAAAATAACAATATGCTTTTCCTATTGCATATACGTCAATGCAATAGGAAATTTTGTGATTTTATGTTATATGTTGACTAATTTATTTCCAAATACTATATTTCATTACGTGTGGTGCTGCTATCAGCACCACACGTAATGAAATATAGTATTTGGAAATAAATTAGTCAACATATAACATAAAATCACAAAATTTCCTATTGCATTGACGTATATGCAATAGGAAAAGCATATTGTTATTTTTAATTCGTAAGTTTGACGTTGTGCCTACCGTTTTCAA
Source organism: Heortia vitessoides (assembly GCA_020976665.1). NCBI lineage: Eukaryota > Metazoa > Arthropoda > Insecta > Lepidoptera > Crambidae > Heortia > Heortia vitessoides. The sequence continues at coordinate 16,458,855 of JACJUM010001610.1, read as the reverse complement.
GCGAGGGAATATTTTTATAAATATCGTTCAAAAGTAGTTCAAGAAATCAAATTTGTCCATTGTAAAAAATTACTCAATTTCATCTCTTATGAGTACGAGGCTTGAGGAGCCTTTAGCTGATTAGTGGGATTGGTATTTTCTGCCATGAAGCACCTTCGGTACCAGTACCTTTAGTGACATGCCCGTGGAAGTACCATGAGTCGCTACATGAGTGCTTGTTGACCAAACAGCTTTAAGTAAACCTGGGGATATATACACAAATACATCAGGATGTGAGCGAGTCCTACATCTCCAAAATCTTCCCAGAAAGAGAGGTAGTCGGCTCATCCAGTATCTCAAATGAATATTCATATCGTGAGTTACGTCTACGAGGAGTGAGCGACTTTACAGCTCCGGTAACTTTCTGGACAACAACAAGTGGGACTGCGGTAGAGGATTGCGGTACATGCAGTACTGGTTGTTTATTGTAAAAGGCTTTTATAAACCTGCATCTGATGTTTGCACTGGTATTGGTCCCCGAAAGCGTCACTAGTAGTCACTAGTATGAGGTTCGTGATAAGAGAACACCATAAACAAAACAGGTAGTGCACTCTAAGCTCCCATGGAGTGATATGTGTATATAATAACAAGGGTTGGTGTTTTATTGCTTCATAAATGAAAATTTATCCCTAAAATATAACTGTGTATCTTCCGTGACAACTGAAGCACCTACCTACGCATTTATATTCGAATAAAAAGCAATTTAACGAATGCTCAAAGCATTATATTATGAGCAAAACAGATGCCCGATTTTCATAACGACAACGTGCCTACCGCTGAGTTATTTGAACTGAGATTAATATGGGGTCATCCATTCGGAAATATCGTTTCACGGTTATTTCCTCTTATATGATTAGATAAACGACGTTGGGAATGTTTACATAGGTTTTATTTTGTCTGTGAAGCGTACACGACCCAGGTATAAAACAGGTAAAAGGGAGATGGTATCAAAGTACGCTCGCACTCATAAATGGGACGCTGTTATTATAATATATATAAATATTAGCATCTCCTAGTTCCTAAGGCACAGGAGCACCTGAAGCATTTCCGCCACAAAGCTACGTTTTGCGACTACCCATTTAGACTAGGTACAAAATTTAGGTACAAAATTTCACTTTTCTTAGAGTTATCTATACTCAACAGTATTCGTCCTAGGATAATAATACTGATATTGAAAATTCTAATTAAGTCAGTTTTGATGCGCTTTCACGACCTAATTGGTGATATATTTTGAAGATATATGCGGGTAGCTAGAGCCCTAGGGAAGACGTAGGCTTTCCATCATCATCGTCATCATCACCATATCAGCCGTTTGATGTCTACCAACATACATAGGCCTCTCTATATATAGATATCTCTCCCAGGTTTTAGTTAGATTAACTGTTCACCTTAAGGTTGGACGCCTCATTCAATCTCGTTCCATAACCTTACGACTTAATATTCGACATTATATTAATTTTAATTAGTGAAAAGTGGTCAGTAAGAATCTTATTTATCTCATTCTCGGAATATAGTTTTCTAATAATATGCTTTACTTTACACAATGATCAGGAAAAGGGACAAATATACCAGAAATTATTTATCGTTCTAAACCATTTATAACAACCGACCGTAAAGAATTATAATTGTAAATTCATGTATAATTTTCATATTGACCTGACTCCGAGATAAGTCGCTTAAAACACTAGTGCTACGGATATCAGACAACTGAGGAATCACAAATATAATACTCTAATATATATATTCAACACCCAAATACAGAAAAAATACAAATGTAATCATATAAATACTTTCCATGGTGGTGATTGATCCCACGGCCTATGGCACACAAGATAGGATCACTACCATCTGCAATCGGGCCGCATAAAGAGTAGTCTTTTCGCTACGAGTCAATATATACTTCCAGCAAGATGGTAAGACTACCACCTCTTGCTGAAATCCCTTTAAAAATAATTAATCAAATTTGAAATAGCCTCCAATTGTTCCTAGCAATTGAATTGTTAAATCCAAGAAACAAAATAAAAAAAATAATCCAAAGTAGCAGATTCAAAGGACTAAACCATCGGTAATTTATTTATACATACATCAAGCATATGTCCCATCAGGGTAGGCAAAATCTTTGGATCTCCACTTGCTACTAACTTTTTAAACCTCTCTCGCTTCTCTTACTCGCTTATGTCCTTTCATACCTCGTTTCTGCTTAGTAGGTACTTCTGAGCTGGCTCTTCCTTAATACGTCTTCTACCTGGTTACTCTATGTTCGCCTATATCGGCTAGGTCATCCTATACCAACTCGTCCATTCACTTCCTCTCTATATATTTTTATAGTTATTCTACTTTCATTTAATCCTTCATATCCAAACCATCTCAACATTATTATTTTTCTGTTGAATTCACATCATCTTTTACACTAAATTAATCTCTTATCATACTACTCTTTAATCTTGAGCCGCGAGGTACCGCGAGATACCGTTACCACGGCTTTTTTTTATATATTATGTATGCAGAAAATGTATAATAACGTTTTTTTTATATATTTGTCTAGTTTGCTTCCTGTGAATATTGGATCTCTTTTTTACTAAACATGTATTTTCGTCTAATACCAGAGTACCTATTAGGATTACTCATCTGACGTTATAATGCATATCATTTGCGACAAATCGTTGTGAGCTTTTCCCTTATATTTGTCAACGTTTTATCCCTACACTGAGTGATGGGGCCTCATTAATAGACTCCATCTTGAGGCCATTGAGGGCAGCCCTTCTTGAGGCCTATTTGTCCTCAAGGCTAGTGATAAATGGGAGTGTCCCAGCCAACGGAATTAACCGACTACATCGGAAAGAGCTGGTTGTGTATCTGTGAAGGTGGGGACATACGGATATTCAAAACGGACGGGTACGGAGCTTCTGCAAGCATGCGGTAGTGTGGCGTTTTAAAGAGATATATAATCCAAATGGACTGCCAGTTGACGGTGTACAGGACCCAGCATAGCGGAAGAAGCAAATTAGCTAGTAGGATCTTGTTAGGAGCCGGACCTCTCTTTAAAGCCAGACAGAATGTTATTTAGGATGAGACCTACTGTCTAGGAATTTTATATTAAATAATAACATAATAATATCACTATTTACTCATTGTGTACGTAATTAAAAATACATTTAGATCCCTTCGACCACTTTCAAAGATTAAAAATCACTACATAGTATAAAACAAAGTCGTATTCCGCTGTCTCTCTGACCCTATTTATGCTTAGATCGTGTAAACTACGCAACGAAACGCTTAAAAATATAAAAAATACAATAATATAAATGTTTATATAAAGCGAAATATTTTATTATATTTTAAAAAATCTGGTATCTGCGAGGCTTTAGATTCTACAAAACAATACTTATAAATAAGTCTTAAGTTTTCATAACGAAACAAATTTTATGTAAATAATTGTTAACATCCATCGATATAAAATGGCCACTCATTTAATTTATGACACCTACTCTTAGTTCTAGGGTTAAATTTAATTGAAAGATGTGGTGATTCCTATAATGTGGATTCTCTATTGTTCTCTGAACTTGTTTCTGAACACATACGCGGGGTTTTCTTGTGCTCTATTATTTAAAAGAACAAAAGATTGCCATAAAAATTGTTTACGGCACTTATTTATAATCATTATTTCATATAAACATAAACCAAGAAAAGCAAATGCTTAGAATAATATGTAAGGTAAACGAGGCAGTTTCAATCCGATTTCACGGCTGTATGCTTTCATCTTATATGTGTATTACTTTGCCAAGTCAAACTTCGAATCACATAGAATATTATACCTTTACACGACCAAATAAGGGCGATAATAACTTGTGGACCGCTCCCAAAATACAAGGTATTGATGCGTTTTTTCATCGATATTATATAGACGAGTACATAATTTATCTATTAGTTGAATACGTATCTTTTGAAAGGCTTTTACCATTGATCAGTGCGGGAACGCCGATGGCAAATTGGCATTTTAGTCTTGAACTCTTACATTCTGAATGGGAAATGGATCGTATAAATAGTACTATCTCAGATTTTATGACCAATATTTCTAGCTGAATCAATTCGGTGGATGGATATTGTAGTTACACTTGATTTGATTAATTTTTCCAAAAGATTTCATTTATATTGTTTGATAAATCATACTGTATGACATCCAAACTTTTATTGAAGCATAAGAAATGATGTGACTTGAACACACACCATTAACCATTATCTATAACAGTATTATAAAGAGGAAAGATTTGATTGTTTGTTTGTTTGTTTGACGGGAATAGATTCCCGAAACTACTTGCCGATTTAAAAAATTCTTTCACTGTTAGGAAGATACATTATATCCGGTGAACATATGCTATATATATATACATACGCTGCAAAAATTATTGATTTTAGAACAAATTAATGTAAAAAACTTATAATTATCTACAAAATATGTTGCGACAGCATACGTTTAACTATAATAATTAAGTCACAATAAGTATTTTTTCATTGAAAAATATATTTAATCGACACCGCCACAAAAGCACTTTTAATTATACTTTGGAATTAACTATTATCAAAATAATTTTCACAATTAAGGCTGCTTCAATACTATTATATAGTTTTTTTTTATTCAATTCGGCCATTCCATTCGAAAGATATCACAAATTTAAAACTGTAAGTTATTTGAAAAATGTCGAATAGATTGAATTTTGACGAATTAACGTGATTTTTTAAGTGGACATAGATGAGGGGATGGAGAGTGACACAGGCGCGTATCTTTCTAACCCTAAAATAAGCGGTGGAATTTACCCCGAATTTAACGTGCGCGAAGCCGCGAGCGGGCTGCTAGTACTAAATATACTAACTGAGACGGCAATCTTTGTTTCGCCATATAGATTATTTAGAATCAATAAATTACTAACATCGCTATTAAAAAATCGGGGTTGGTGGTAGAAGGGTGAAAATGTAGGGGTCCATAACAAAAATTAAAAAAATATTTTTGGTATGGACTAGTTTTATCGCTTATCACTATATCAAATAGTTAACATTCGATTCTTAGACCTACCGCGTATACATGTAACATTTTATCAAAATCGATTTGGCCATCTCGGAGAAGACACAACCTTACACGAGAATTTCATAAATTAAAATTGTATTAATTAGAAATTAAAGTTCATAAATAAGATATCCTAACTTATATTAGAAATGCGCAAAGTAAGTTTATTTGTTACCTGTTTCCACTGTATCAACTTAGACAATTTTATTTTTTAAATTTTGCATACATAGAATTCGGAGTGCGGGCAAAGACATCTGCTACCTTTTATCCCGAAAAACATACTATCCCGTTGGCTTTACGAAAAAAGGCAATTAAAACGCCCTATAAAATGGCTCGCTCGGATAAAACAAACCTATTCAGATTATCGCAATTAAAATTTTTCCATCTCAACTAACTTATGTTATAAATGTGAAAGTGTGTTTGTTTGTTTCGTCTTCACGCTGTATCTACTCAGCCAAACTTGCATCCCTAAAATCATGTGAGCAAAGCCACGTGCAAAATCTAGTCTTAAATATACTTTAAAGCTGTTGTTATTCGTATGCTGTTAGGCGTAGATTTTGGAGATCCTATCTTGTACGCTAAAGGGTGGGTTTGATCCCCACCCAGGACAAATATTTATATGATAAATATTTAGTTCTGTTCTGTATCAGAGTGTTATTTATTGTAATGTATTTATTATATTTGTAATTCCTCTGTTATCTGATATCGTAACTTAACAAGTGCTTAAGCTATTTATCAAGAAGTCAGATCAACGTATATATACGTATATAACGGTGTGTGAATTTATTTATTTATTAATATAACGTTATAAAAAGAAAAAAATAAGAAATGGTATTAAGCATAGATTAAGAGAGTTTTACGTATTTGTCAACAGGCATAAAGTAACATTTATATTACCTGTCTTTATAATATTATCCATATGAAACTAACATGAGTTAGACGTCATACAAAGGTCCTCTGCAATGGTAACCGACTCTCACCTATTTTTACCGCCAAATAGCAGTGTTCACATTGCTGTTTTCCGGTGTGAATTGTGAGAAAGGCAGCGAAATTACTAGGTAGCGTGACATATTATCTTCAAGACACAAGTTTACGTAGGCAAAGCGCTAGTGTTAGTAACCTTGTCATATTACGAGCGTCGTCAGCGGTGACGTTTACTATCCCGGGGACTGTATGCTTGTTTGTTGAACGGGAATAGTAACAAAAAAAGAGAAATCTTAAAATGCGAGTGATAGAGCTTAAAGTTGATTGTGAAAATTTCTCAATGTTTAAGTACATGTAGATCCATCGCTTTATACTCTGCGGTTACACTCGTATTACAAATGTGAAACTGAATAAACTATTAAACACTAAATATTATAAAAAATGGTATTTACGTAATTTATACAA
>JACJUM010001610.1:16420965-16448714 GCA_020976665.1 Heortia vitessoides | reverse complement strand
CGGGAGTGGCGTCGTATCGGGTCATCCCATTACCTCGAATATGGTTGAGTGAGATGCGTCATACTCGTGAACGGGTGCTTCCTGTAGAAGCTGGTCTGCTTAGGTTGACTATTCTTGATATCAATAATACACGAAATATATTTTTTTCTTTGTTATGACTATAATTTAGATAGAATCCGTCAACCTGAGCAAGATAACACGCCAAGACTAATGGATCGAGTAATGAGCCTGCAGTAAACTTAGTTGTAAGAATCGTCCAGTGATGGCAGCATTATACCAAGACGCACGAGACTTGCTGCACGATAACAGGTGGGATATGTGACTGTCTTCGCGTCGAAGCATCGCAAAGTCTGTAGCCGCAAAGTATATTCAATTTTTTTTAACTATTCAAAAGTACCTTTGATTAGGCCTAATTAACAAAAACTATTTTGATTTTGATGTAATACACATATACGGTCTCTGAGACCGCGCAACAACTAAAATTTTTTTTTCGGTCAATTTTTTTTCAGCGGAATTGAATATCAATGACCTTAATGCACAAATAAGATTTACATACAGAAGCGGTCTTTCAGACCACTCGTGTTTTGTTTCGGGACATAAATAAAAACAGGCACAGGATTGATACATATAGAAGTCATGTTTCAACTGTTTTATGGCTAAAAAGGACTCACCTTATCTATCTTATTTCCAACCACTAAACAGACCAGGTTCTTCTTAGTTGAGTACACCTGCAGTTCTTCCACCCATTCATTCAGCTTTTCTAGTGATTTTGGCTCTGATATGTCGTACACTAAAATTGCACCATGGGCATCCCTAAAGCAAAGACAGCGAGCATAAAACTTAAAATACTTCAACTATTAGAAATATGATAGACATTGAAGTGATTTATAGTGTCAATAAAACAGCATTTTGCTATTTCAGGAACAGACAATGAAAGCTATTCTAAAAAGTTATTAATTTTTTTTTTTTTTTATTATTACCATATTACCATTTTTTATATTTTACAATTATCTTTACCATAAAATAATTATTGATAAATTTTAGTTATAATGTGGCAATTGTTTTCTAATTTTAAACAATTTATTGCATTAGCATACCATAGCATTGTTTAGCAAGTAGTGAATGGGTAAATGTTCTAAAATATTTAATAAATACTTGCCATAAAAAAAAAACTACTGATTAAAATCATATGATAGGTACTTTGCAATTATGGTGCTTTACATTGACCTCTGGGAACCACTATTATAAGTTTGTCATAGAACTGAAATGGTAAACACCTAGTATTCTATCATACAATTGTTTAAGAACTTAAGGCAATACCACAAATACTACTGCACCAAAAGATACCATCCAGCATCTTTAATGAGGATGAGAATGGGGACACTTAAAACGAAACAAAACATCTGAGGTTTTAATTAGAATTATATTAAAAAGCTGAGCTACGAACTTTATCATTTAAAAGCTAGATTTAGTAAAAACTTTAAATTAAGACATATTTTATTAAAAAAAGCTAAGATATGGATGTCCATTTTATCTATCTATGCTATTTTTATAGTCAGAGTGCAATGCAGTAATGATACCTGTAAAAACTGGAAGTGAGGGTCCTGTATCTCTCCTGGCCAGCTGTGTCCCAAATTCCGAGTTTCACCTTGACTCCGTTCACTTCCATCACCTTGCATTTGTAGTCAACTCCAATTGTTGCTGGGAATGATGCATTGTAGTCTCCAGTTGTGAATGCTAAGATGATGCTAAAAATTATTCACATTTAGATTTAATTACTTTTATATATAGAAAAAAAGGCATTTAGTAGTAATCCTATCTAAAGGTTATGGGTTCAATACCCAGGGAAATATAATTCTTTATTTTTATGTATTTGTTCTGCTTCTAGGTTTTATACATATATTTAAATATAATTCATTAATTTATTGGTAAACCAGTAATTGTTACATAGTAATAATATGTACACAAAAGCCAAAACTTTAAACTAATGTACAATAAGCATGCATTGTGCGATCAGGCGACATTAAACCTTTCTAATTTTTTAATTTAAAACTAATTTAATCTAAGTTTAATTGATGGATTTGGTGCTTATGTCTATAGTAAGGATAGAAAAATAGGTCAATATTCGTGATTCCTCTGTTGTCTGATGTCCGTAACACAAGTGGTCAAGTGACTTATCTCTGTGTCAGGTCAATATGTGTGAATCATATAGATAATAGAAATATAAATTACTACATATTTTTATTCAAATTGATAACAATTCTGCATTGATAATAAAAAAAATATATTTACCAAGGAATTTTGATTTAAAAAAGATTATATGATACTATTTTACTGGCAAACAACCTACTTCAGGTTATTATAATGAAACTAAAAGATCTTTGAGCATTTGGATTAATAGCACCTACACATAGCATACCAATTTACCTGAGGAAAGATTGAAAAATGTATACTTTTAAAGTATATAGTCTCAAATGTTTAAAAAGTACCTATTAAACCATTTTATTTATAAGTAGGTACTATTACTATAAAGCAAAAGATGACACTACTTTCTGATGTCATTAATAATAATGTCCATGCAATAAATGAGTCATTCACCATGTAACAGTGAATAATTATAGTCAAATAAGACGGTATTTAATTTGATTAAATGTAATACATACAACATTGATTGTTGTTATTCTAAATTAAAGCAAAATATCCAAGGACAGTCAATATTCTTAATACGCAATAATAACATGACACATTGTTTTTTTTTAATACAAATCAAGTACACAAGTTTATCTTTTATGAATGCACGCCAAACTTACAAAGCATTTTCTGATATTGTGATTGAGAAAATACTAAACCAAAAATAAGTTCAGCATATTTTTACTAAAATAATTGGGCACAAATATGATAATAGATTTCATAATTAGAACATTTCCGCCAGTAACAAAAGAATTGTTGTCTACGTGTTTGTGAGCGTTTTAAGATGTAAACTTACCTCGACTTTCCTACACCGCTTTCTCCAATAACAAGAATCTTCAATGTGGTCACATAATCCATTTTTAGACAAAGGAACTTGTTCAAAAAATCCTATAGAAACACTCCGCTTATTAAGCAACAATCCTCTCCAAATCGTAACTTATTACTTTAAACAGTTGCTTAACGCATAAGTTATTATTTTCAGCAATTTAGTTACAGTTTAATATGGATTAAATGGTTGCAAAGGTTGAAAATTAATAAATTGAGGTAGGAAATACCAAAACAATTTTACATTGACATATTGTGCGTGTCGGAATTGACAATGACATTTACGTTCCGTTTCAATTTTATGGGTGTATTTTGTTTTCATTACCCTAATGTAGTTATTTTTATTCTTAAATTCAGATATTGGTAAATATAATAAATCATTAAAATATAACATATATGGACTATATACACGATTAATTTCAGATAAACTAATATGGATACATAAAATAGATAAAAGAATGAGTATGCACTAAAGATAGTGAGGTACCGGCCGAGTATAGTAGTAAATACCAGTCATAAGAGGCGACTAAAGAGTGAGCTCAAATGTACAGGGTGGGGATGGGCAGCAGCTTCCTCGTTGCGAAAGCTGCGCTCTGCGATTGCCAATACGCTTGCCCGCTGTGGCAATTATGGGCAACATAATCCCTTTCATGAGGAGGCCTATATCCAATAGCGGACTTTTAATGACTGGTATGATGATGATGATGATGCACCAAAACCACTTGAACGATTTGGTTAAATATTGTTTAAGCTCGTTATTGCCAGAAGAAAACCAATATAAAAGAAAATAGTAAGCAAGAAATAAACAAGAATACAAACTTAACAACTTCATTTAAATTTTTGTTTTAAAATACATCTGTTGGAATAATAATTATATATTTTTTAAAAAATAAGTAATTTTTTAAATTGAAATTCAAATTAATTGTAATTATGATATGGCAACATTAATAGAATCAGTTCTGAATATAATTCGCCTTTACTGTACCAACCTAAACGAAAAGTAGAAACATATTTTAGCTTAGATAGGCGTACAATTTTCTTCCAATAAAACTGGATTGTTTAGAAATAAGGTCGAACGCGCACCTGTATTTTCACACACAATGGACGCCCCTATGAATGCATTCTAATGAAATAAAGAAACGTTTTGTCCCCGATTCTCCTGCTGCACTGACTCAACTGTAGGAACACCATATATTTTGGTCCATTTGAAGACTATGACTATCATGTCTACAGCTTATGCTGAAGTGACCTGATTGATCTTTCTGATGCTTTAACAACGGAACCAAAATATATGTTTTACTCAATAATTGTTTAATAAAACTTTCATTAAAGTTTTTTTACTATTATCTTCAATTAACGTTAAAAGCATTCTTGCAATATCCGTTGATGGAAAATGTCATAACATAATCTTGTTTAAACTTAATTCAATTATGACGTAATTCATTTTATATGTAGTTACATCACTATGTCGTTTAGTAACCGTATCCCGGATTATTATTTATCTTTAGCTTGGCTACTGAAAGTTGAACATAAGAAACAGAAAATTTCCTTTATATTGCCTATATTCTTTCCATGGTTCCTTCGAACTAATTACCTAGTACAATATTTATTGTTCATAATAAAACAAATTCGGCAATCTCTTGAGACAGTTACCGGTAACCGAAATTGTTATTAAATAAAAACGTATCTAAAAAATTCAATGAACGACGTTTTAAGGTAGTTAAAAGCATGGTTTTATTTTGAGTAATTACATTATAAATTTATCGATTCTAGTTTCCAGATTCTGTTTACCTGTAATATAAATAAGTATTTAGACCGCTTAAGTATGTAATTCCCAATTCAACTAAAAATCATGGATCTCAGATCCGAGACCTAAATACGACCAGTTGAATAGGCTCCCCTCTATTGATACCATTGCGATTCATATCTGCTTCTCTGCTCTCTTCCGTCATTTGTAGCGAGCTCTCAATGACAACTGACGGCTCTTATCCAATTTACTATCTTGTCCGATTGACTGATAATAAAGATCGGAATAAGGAAAGCGTTGATTTATTACGTATTTTGCTGGACTCCTTCGTGGATTAATATTAATTTAGAAAGTACCTATATTATAATTATATTATTTACAGGTATTAAATTAGGTTTTAGGTTAAGTTTCATTTTCAAATAAAAAATAACGTTTGACATAATTATACACTGCGGTGCAACGAAGCACTCTGCCCAGCATTGGAGATGCATCCAACCTAAGAGGTGAAGTGGGATGCTCTCCGAGCTGTCCCGGGAAAAAAATGGTTATATATAATATAGCGACAATGGTTTAGAGCAAATCAGTGCGGCATGTTCACTTTTGCGAAGACGTCATACAAGAGAAGGAAGACCCGGAAAGATTCGGGGAGGCTACCACTCAAGCACTCCGCCGCCGGATTCTGGTGAAGGTGGTATTATGCCGTAATAATGCCGCACTAACGAGAAGCCAGGAGTGGTGGTCATGAGAAGTCTGCCGTTACAAGTGAATGGCAGGAGAAGGCATGCGCACATACCCGCACGCTACTCAGAAAGGCCAGCGCTGCCCGAGGACGGAAGGATGTTAACACAGGACCCTCCCCTCTGCACTTAGGTGCGAAAAGGAACGTTGCATGTTTAGAACTGCGACCACAAAGAGAACGAGTATACTAGTAGGTACCGAGGAATATAATTTTAACAAATAAAGTTTTTCCTATGTAAAACATTTGTATTTTAACAGATACGTAATATGTTTGCGAAATGAAAGTTTGTCATATGATTAGGTTTTCAATTATCATCATCATTATTATAGCCATTGGAAGTCAACATAGAACCTCTCCAAGAAAGGGGGAATTTTGTCCATAAATACCGCGCTGGGCAAGCGCGTTGCGTGAGTGTACATTTGCGACGTGAATGCTGAATATACATCTATCTGTCGGTTCTTGCACCTCAGTCGCTTTTTATGACACCTCGTATTATTCTACTTTGCCGGTACCACACGGTCATTTTTCATCACGATTTTTCAAACGTTTCTTGTAAAATGATATTTGTGATATGTTTTTGTTAAACAATAGTAGTCCATATTAAAGAAAGGTCCACTGTTACTGAGACTAGATATGTAATTAAACAGTTGTGGGTAATAAAAATATTAATAGCGTTGGGATTAATACTTTTTATTTGTCTATGACTAAATGGATGAACCTTCGTTTAACCTGGTACTGCTAATACAATGAATTAAAAGAATTCCTTATTCGCTTATTCTTAAAAGAGAAGCGCGCTGACACTTAATAATGCAAACAAATCACGTATGAGGAGCTTAATCGCATTCTGAGGATTGGATTACAAAGCATTAATGATATTCCAAACTATCTTTGCATAAGGACATTGTTTCGCACTAAGTTACACACAATCTAATTGGTGCGTGGGAGGTTAGTTGAAAGTTCGCTTGGAGTAGGAGTTACCGTTATATGATCACTAAATTCGGATTAAGTTCTTCCCGTTTGGTTTACAACCATAAATCTTCAAATTATCAATACCAGATAGAAGCGCCAATCAACACTCGGCATTCTAGATGCCGTGGGATACCGGCAGAGTAGAATAGTATCTCCCCTAATCCAGGTGTCGTAAGAGGCGGCTGAGGTACCGGAACCGACAGATGGTATATCCATCTGAAATAGTTTAGCTCAAATGGGCAGCAGTATCCTCGTCACAAAAGCTACGCTCTGTGACTGCCAACACGCTTGCCCAGTGCAGTTCTTATGGGCAAATCTCCACCTTTTGGGAAGGTCTATATCCAGCAGTGGATTGATAATGGCTGGTAGATGATGGGTGAATTCTTTAGGTTTATACTATTTATTAGAGTTAAAATTATTAATACTGTTCTATAATCATAGTTTTACTGAGTTGTCGCAGTTGCTCATCATTATTCCATTTTATGGAACGGGCTGCTGGTAGAACAGCCGGCTTAGAAACATGGAGTGATAAGTTTAAGCATCTAGGGTTGTTGAGTGGACAGAGTTGGAATGATATAGGCCGTGTGACCCGTCTACCATACTCATTTTGTCAACCCTGGAAAAATATCAAGGACCGAATAACGCTACAGTGTAGTTTTATTGGAAATCATTATTTCTCGTGATCGTCCTAGGTCGTTAAAATTTCAATTCAGTTTTACGATATCATGTTTAATGTTCTTTATGTTTTAGAACTCCAATATTTATGTGAGTAACTAAGTGATTGCCAAGACATTGTCTCGTCTTTAGATTTAGCGCAGGCTGCAGATTTTCTATTGGCTGATAATTTAATATCGTACCTATTTTTATTTATTTTAGTAGGTTGGCAATAAAGACATAAGGCCAAAAATGATATATAGTATAAAAAAGGAAGTATAGGTTCCTTAGTAGTAACATATTTTCAAGATCAAAAACTCAATATTTAGCAATCAATAACAGGACTTAAGATAGGAACACTGCATCTATATTTTGATTATTGTCTATTCCCTAATCTACAGATGGCCAGGTTTGAAAGTTACAGCGTGGAGACATCGTTCAGTATCATCATCATCATACCAGCCGTTAGAAGTCCACTGCTGGACATAGGCCTTTCCAAGTGAGGAGGTTTTTTGCCTATAATTCCTGTATTGGGCAAATGTGTTGGCAATCGCAGAGCGCAGCTTTCGCAACAGAGATGCACTGTTTTGAATGGTTATACCACCATCTGTCGGTTCCGGTACCTTATCGCCTCTTACGACACCTGGTGTAGTGGGAGGTACTATTCTGCTATGCAGGTACGTCACGGCATATTCGATATTTATTTCGATATATATTAGTTTAGAATACTAGAATTAAATTACAATTACCTTTATTATACCTTTTTCATGAATACAAAAATATAGTAGCCTTATTTTTGTAATAAATGTTTTTGGGCTACGCAAAATAGGAAAAATCAAATAAAACTATTTTTAACGGCTTTAAAACGAGGTTTAGTACCTACATTGCGGCAACCGTCCAACCGCTGCCGGTGCAGGTAGCAGAAACGTTGAACAAAAAAGCAGTTAAAAACTAGTTTTATAAAGAGTAATGAACGCGTAAATGTTTTAAAAATATTAATTAATTTTTGTATTCACATTAAACTAATTTTATTTTCAAAGGACTTGGGTGCAATGGAATAATTTAACAATTCAGGATGAAACATCATGGGTTGCCATTCCATTAACAAATATCAAAAATATATTGTGATTAAATGTAATTTAAATCATTTATATAACTAATTCTTAGTTTATTTTACTATTTTCAATAAATAGGTAAAATTTTGTTTTTTTTTATTATTTCAACTTCGTTTATTGGTCATATGGCTGCCTTTAATGAAGGTCCAATGATGACTAACTTCTTAATAATCTCAAACTGATCCTTATTTATATAGATCTATAACCGGCATTTTTAAATCGTTGAAAAGTATAATTCTATATTTATTTTTCTTAGAAGACCGACATAAATTAGAGAAACAGTAAATAATCATTGCCATTCACAATAATGTTCAATAATTTATTAGTTAACTGTTCTTCAGTTATACAAATATGGAAAATTTGAATAATTATCTAAGTAATAAAATATATATGAAAAAAAAACAACAGAATTATTTATGAATAGTAATTAATAATAGTTTATTTAAAAATAATATTAATTCTTAACCAGTTAAAATCACTTTTAAGCACAAAAACTCGCCAAATTTATTTTTGACTGAGGCCTGTAGTTAAAAACAGTTGTTACTGTTTTGCACAGTCAAAAATGGTTTTAGCTAAGGACGTTTTGCATTATTATTAGACCAGGTTGATAAACACGCGTACATTCCGTGTGACAGTAATCGTCAACGTAGCCTAAAGAAGATCGTAATATCGCAAGGATATCTTGTGATTTTTCAACATTACGTGCGTATCGTTGCCTACTTTGTGACTTGATATTGTGTTATGTACATTACCCAGTAATTTCACTGCCTCTCTTACCCTTCAAACCAGAACACAGCAATGCCAACACTGCTGCGGTAAAAATGTATGAGAGAAAGGTACCAACCTTCCTCTTGTGGTGGATGGAAGTTAGGAAAAACCAGTTTTGACTGTAACATTATTTTTTACTAACTATATTTAAACTCTACCGTCTGTCAACTAGTCGTTTAGAAATAAGTGATGCGTTTCATATAACAGAGTAATATACATTTGTATCGGTATAAAAAATAAGTCAATGTTCAATTCACAACAAAAACGAACAGCATCAAACATTGTTTTGTTTACATGTTTTACAGTCACTGTGATAAACAGGACCGCACTAAGGTGTAAAAATAATAAAAGGTTGGATATCTATATAAATATTTAATTATCATGATTTGTTGGATTTCAAGTTTAAAGATCTTTTTTCCATGCGAAATTATATTTCATTCACAATGTAAAATAGAATTTATCGTTGCTTAAAAAAAATTGCCGGTACTCCACTCTAAATTCAATTTCATTTATGGTTTTTTACTCTTTTATGGTGTTGGGCTCTTTTTTGATTATCTGTGCTCCTCCAAATAGTCTTCTATCCATAGTTAGATCTAGGCGTGTACGAGATTTAAGAACGGCAAATGCAGTCAACGGTTTAACGTACCTGCCTCAGTGTGGCAAATCTTGAGATTAACAATTTTAAGCCTCCCGCCCCGTATAATAACCGTTACAAGAGCTATAATCTACTTTTAAAGAATATCTGTATTTCCACTTTTGAGAACGGTTTTTTTAGAACAAGTCAACAAACAAGCTCACAGTCCATGTTATACAGCCTCTAGGCGCTCGTAATATCATAAAATATCACTTAGTCGCTTAAAGCACTTGTGTTATAAACACCAGATAAAAGAGAAATAACAAATATACTACTTAAATATATTTAACACCCAGACACAGAACAAACACAACTATCATTATATAAATATTTGTCCTGGGTGGGGATCAAGCCCACGACCCTTGGCACATAAGATACCACACTACCGTCTGCGCCATCGGGCCCGTCGTAGTTGTATTTGTCGTCGGTTTAAATTACAGAGACTTCTTGATAAGTAGCAAGCTCATTTTTTTTCAATAACATATGCTATATTGTATTAAAAAATAAAATATTGATCCCTACCTAAAATTAAAGTATGTAAACAGGATTTATATTACTCAAAAATACTAGACTGATTTTAAAACTTTTTAACTAACAAAGTTGAATTATCAATAAGAAATAAGCTTATGTTAGCTATATTTTAGCAACATATCTTAGCGGAAATGAGAAATACGCTAGTGACATTGCGGAGTACCGGTATCCAATATAGCGGTTGGAAGTGTCTTTGGTTTCTAAGAAGTGCTGATATATAACTAGTTAATTATTAACATAATGTGTAGCTTACTCATGTTTCTTCATAAAAGAAGAACTTTTGAATAGTGCTCGTTTATGTTAACTAACATAGGTGCTGTTCTTACGACACGCGACGTTAGGAGTCTTAAGCAATCGCTTTTCATATAAACTGGGGCGTGTTACGTCTCAATTAGTGGTTCGCTACCTGTATGGATTTAATAGCTTATTTACTCATACGATGATTGTTTGGTACCTATTTTTTTACGTCTTTATATCTCCACTCTTAGGACAAGTACCAGGAGTCGTGAGAGGCGATTTAGTTACTGGATTCGATAGATGGCGGAATATCCACATGAAACGCTGTGGCTTAGATACAACAAGGCGGGGATTGGTAACAGCATTGCAGTTTGCCACTACGCCAGCTCGGTGCAGCAATTATGAAGAAAATACACCTGTTTTGAGAAAGCCTGCGTTTAAGAGTAGACGTTAACGGCTGCTGAAGTAATCTTGGAAAAACTATAACTTATAAAACTATCATCATCATTATCATCATACTAGCCATTGGAAGTCCACTGCTGGACATGGTCCTCCCAAGAAAGGGGGAATTTAGCCCATAATTGCCGCGCTGGGCAAAATGTTGAGAATCGCAGAGTGTAGCATTCCCGACTGGGATGCTGCTGCCTATCCCCACCGGGTGCACTTGAGCTGTCGGTTCTGGTATCTTAGTCACCTTTTACGACAACCAGTACAGGGGAGGTACTATTCTACTCTGCCGGTATCTTGTGGCTATAAATCTAATTTGGTTTTCAATATTTCATCTTGTTGATGTATAGTATGGTAGTAGATTTCCTAATATATAATATTGGAGCTTCTAAACGTTAAAGTTTTGCAAACAGCATAATATGTAAACATTAGTTAGGCGAAACAATATTTGTACATAGAAGTTTAGGCCAAGAAGGAGGTTTTGCCCAATAAAATTATATTAATAGCTTTAGTCGAAGGATACACGATCATTTTGCGGTCGGTTTTATTCTGCGCAGGTCAGAAGTAGTATGGTAAACTTTAGCTTTCCGAATCTATATATTTAAAAGGGGGAGTTGAATGACTAACGTAGCAATGTATTTACTGTAAGGGTTAGAAACTTAAATTTTTTGGGTTTCTTTTATAACTTAGGAGAGAACTAAGATAGATTTTTTAAGATTCATCCCCTAAAAGGGTAAAACGCAGGTGCAAACTTAACATCAAATTTTGTAATTTTTGAAGTTATTCGAATGAAATTTAGTGTAAAGGTTCTTTATTAATGGTCATGAAACATATGTAAAATATTAGTTCAAATCTCCTCACTTAAGAGGGTAAAATTAGGCTAAGTTAGTGTGAAATTTCTACAACTCAGAGCGCTAGTGACCAATTTTTTTTCAGAAATTTTACAAAAAAAAATTGTTAATTAGAGGCCATGAAGATTATATTATTCAGTAGTTATAAAAAACTCAAAAAACTGGTTCGGTGGCATGATTATGCGCTAATAGTCGTGGGTTCGATGCCGACCCAGGACAAACATATATATGATGATATTTGATATTTTCTATGTCAATGTATTAAAAAAAATGTATAATAATTTGCTTACCTCGGACTCAGATCAATGTGTGAGATGTTGAGTGAATATTTTTTTTTATTACATATTATTATCAACACTGGCCGTGTTGTACCGGCAGAGCAGAATAGTACCTCTCCCTGAATCAGGTGTCGTAAGAGGCGACTAAGGTACCAGAGCCAACAGATGGCGGTATTTTCATTTAAAGCGGTGTAGCTCAAATACAAGAGGATAGATATGGGCAGCAACATTACCGTCGCTAAGCTACGCTCTGCGATAGACACCACGCTTGCCTAGAGTGGCAATTATGGGCAATTTTTCCCTTTCTTGGGAGGCCCTATGTCTATGTTAATGATGATAATTATTGATATATTTTTTTACTCTCATGTAAGTGATAAGATAGAAAGTTGCACTATTTCAATATTAAAAAAAGTAGAAAACTGTGCCCTTTGTATATTTAATACATGCCTGCACTCTTTTTAGTGTCGATTCAAAGGTAACCAAATGGAAAATCAAGTTTATGCGACACCGATCGGTGTACAAAGTTAAATTGCGCGCTCTGCTCGCAGTAAAGAAGTTCAGTGCTTAAAATTACATAAAAATTGCTTTTACGATGCTTTCCCAATAACTCTTGTTGTTATACTTGGGGTGGTTTATTATCTAAGTTACGATAGATATAAATATAAATAAGTTTGCTATTATACTAGATTTAGTAATGCTATTTGCATTTAATAGCCAATAAAGATTGAATCGGATTAAGAGGTGAATTGTTGTCTTTCCATCCTTTGTAGTTGTATAAGATTATCTCTCTTATATCTTAACGCGAAAGTAGGAGATGATTAGATAAACGTCAATTACTACATCATGACTTAACATTTTTACATAGAGAAATTTTCATATAGATTATGAAATTGATTACGAAAAGAATTCGAAACTCCAATAAGGTTCTGGGTTTTTATCAATATACATGTTATGAACTTCTTATAATGTAAATATGTTACAGACTATGGTATACTAGTATGCTCCGTATAATTGGAGATTGAATTAACACGCTCTCAAAACTACAGTCTGCGAAAAGATCATTCACCTTCATTTTTTTAAATGAAGCCGAAAGAAGAATTATATTTTACTATAGCAAACAAAAAAATAATTTAAATTATAATTTTGTTACCCTTATAATGAACCATGGAAGAATCTGATTGATAATTTAACGACGCTTTTCCGTCTTTACAAATTCAAAGTTTAATATATCTTTATTTAAATAAACAAGACAAAAAAATCTATGAACATAGATTTGTTAATAACAGTTTTACCCAAATGACCGATGACTCTGACAACCAGTGTTATAAGAGTCTTTCAAACAAATAGGTCATTGAGTGTCCTACTTTAACATAATTCCGCTGGCACCAGACGGTTCTTATAACTAAGTTTATAGTTGGCCGTTTAAGTTTATATACGAGTCACCAGAAAAGAATTTGCAAGAAAAACTGATGGTGATATGGGTTCGGATTATGGGTAAGTATAATTGGAAACCAAACCGGTGACATATGCTTACTCCAATATAGAATAAATTTTATTATCCCACCCATGGTGGTCCATTGTTGAATTTTCTCATAAGAAGGAAGGAATGGTTCATTTGTTTATACTATTATTGAGAGATTTCTCCGTTATTGCCAGGGTCTGATCAGGCGTGCTGGCAATCATATAGCTTCTCAACTAATTCGCTGCTGTCAATCTCCGGCCTTTAGTAGCACTGTTTTAAATAGACATACCACCATGTATTGGTGCCTTAGTCGCGTTTCATGACCTGCTACAGAAGTAAGTAAAACTAGTATAACACGAAATACAAAAAAATATCGTCCTCTATGTAAACTTTTTAAATATGCCTTCATGCTTTGTAACTTCTTTAGTTATATGTATTTGCTTTATTCGATGTGGTTCTTTTTTGTACGCCAAAGGACGTGGTTTTATTTCTCACTCAGGAAAAATATTTATATGATGATATTTATATTTGTTCTGTGTCTGGGTGGTAAATATATGTATTTTATGATTCCTCTATTGTCTGGTGTCCGCAACACAAGTGTTTTAGGCGTATTTTATTTTTCACGGAATCAGGTGTATGCGATGTTGTGGATATTTATTTATTATTATTTAGTATCTTGATGGGATAAAGGTTTTGTATGTATATGACTTATGCTGACAATTAAGCACGCAGCCCGCTACAAGCATCACCGCAGCCTTTAGACGCTCGTTTTATTGCAACGATATCATTAGCGTATAGCCAACCTTATGAATTGTGATTGTAGATGATAACATTTAAAATCACAATTTATAATTAAATAACGATTAAAATGTTATGTTAAAATTATACAAAGTAAATTTACTGCATCTCTTTTGTCAAACCGAAACAAAGTAATAGAAATTCTGGTATTTAATGGTAGAAATAGGTGAGAGTGAGGTACCAACACAGACGAAATTTCTATAAGGTCTCCCTAACATGAAACTTTATGTTAACTTGGTTTCTTTTAATCTTCGTTCTACATCACTTGATATTTAGTCAGTAAGTTGGTAACGTCCACAAAACAAATAAAACCCCTATATAACTGTGCTCTAGATTCCAAAGTTTATTCGCAATCATTCCAAAATTGGTAACCATTGGAATACATACATGAAAGTGTTGCTTACACGCCACAAAACGTGACTACTGTTTCAATGGCAATTTGTAACATTTCTGTGCGTCACAATCGGACACAAACAACATTGTGCCGGAATCGTATGACACTGCACAAGTAATAGAGTCTAAATTCCTTTGCAGCAGCTATAAACATAACATTGTATTCGCCTATTACCAAAATCAGCGCTGTCTTTCAAGTCAACCCTCCGTCATTGTTATACGGTTTAAATTTGATTGTTTGATACAATATGGAAGTTTGCGGAATGCATTGGCGATATGCGACAAAGTTGCGGAATGGCGGACAAACTTGCATGGCCCATAACTCTTTTGTCTATGAAATTGTTTGGATTATACTTGGTTTACGCCATTATTTATGACTAGCGGATTATGGTTTCTATACTTTTAGTCATCTGTGTTCAAATTTTACTATAAATGCTTATTTGGCTGATTTACTATTATTTATCTGATTCCTTTATTTACATACACACATCACGCTTATATACCATCGGGCTGGCAGAGACCTTTGCTTGCTACAATATTGGCATACTTCTCTCACTTCCTTTACCTACATTAGTCCTTTGATACACGTTCGTTTATTCTTGGTACCTCTGGCCTGTTCCTTCTTTAATACCTACTTCTTTTAATCTGAGTATATAATAATAAGGTCATAGATGCTCCGATACAAATTCTTTCATTTACTACTGCTCTTTATATTTGTGCAATCATTCTAGTATGTCAAAACTATCTCAACATTCCTGTCTCAATTATTGTCACAACATCATCATTTCAACTATATAAATCTCTTATCACACTATTCTTTATCTATGTTTTAAACTCACACAATATAAGTCTTTATTCTATTGTATATATTAAGACCGGTTTTGCTTTTGAGCTGAGGATAGTTAGTTTTAAACACCGTTCAAGTAAGCAAAGTAGAACAAATTATACTTTCTTATCAATAATCAACCCACCCAGTACCCATGATTTCAACCAGTTGCAGTTCTGTTTTGTTTACTAGGTTCCTTTATATAAATCATATCAATCAAATTTTTCCTGAAACGCTTTCTCCGTACTTTATTTACTGATGCTGCTTCTCTGACTTTATAACCCTATTTCTGATGTACGTTATTTTATGTATATATATACATATATATATATATATATATATATATATATATATATTTATATCATATGCATTTATTGCGTTTATTTATACAAATATGTATGCCACGTTTATTTATTTTGTATATATATGTTTATTGTGTAATGGTTGACTGGGAGATAATGCCATCTGGCATTAAGTCCGCCATTTGTACATTTTGTAACATTTTGCGCAATAAAGTTAAATAAATAAAAAAAAAATCATAATGCTTTTTTTACTAAAGTAGTTTTTATTATGGATATCAGATTACAAGGAATATACGGGTCGGGTATACGATCTATACTATACTACTATATATACCATCTGCGCCATCGGACCCGTCCTAAAGTCCGTTGTAATTCCGAATTATATTAATTTCGCGTCATAATCAAAGTACTATCGAAATTTTTAATATAAACGTGAACATTTTACTAGTTGATCATATTATTATAAAGCCGTGAGGTACCGACAGATGGCGGTATATCCACCCGGAAGAGTGCAGCTCAAATGCACAGGGTGGGACAGCTGCGCTCTGCGATTGCCAACAAAGTATGTGCAAAAAACCTCCTTTCTTGGAGAGGCCTTTGTCCAGCAGTGGACTTTCAATGGCTGGTATGATGATGATGATGATGACATAACTATAGGTAGTTATTATCATAAAAACCATTCAATATCCACTGCTAGACATATGAATTGGCCTAGCCAAGAGATTTTCAAAAGAATCGAACTCATCTGAGGACCTAGGGTTATATAATTCATATCATTTTCGATGGCTCTTACCTTTTTCATTGATATGCGATCATAGTAGTAAACAGGTAGAAATGAGGGTAGTGTGGATTCTATTAAATACTTTTTTAATATTTATGTCAGCTGCAAATGGACTACTTAGATGTCAGTTCCAATGCCACCATAAAAGTAAGCGAGGTCGGATATTACTGAGCCACCCTATGTCTGAACAGTTTTGAAAGCGAGAGCTTTCACCGGGTTTCATGTGTTCGTGACAGAACTAATAGCGAACACTGAAATGCGCCCCTGAAACACAGGCCTCGGCTCGACTAGCCATCGTTATACTTTCGTAAAAAGAGGAGGAAGTAGTAAGCTGTAGTAGTCCGACCGGAATGTGGAAGTAGAGACTACATGTACTTATCGACATGTACGGTGTATCTCTGGAATCATTATCATCTGTAATGTATTACACAACATCTCATACATTACCTCGATAAATCGCTTAAAGCACTTGTGTTATGGAATTCGATAATAAAGAAATCACAAATATAATTTTTAATACATATTTTTAACACCAAACAGACCAAACACAAATATCATCATATAAAATTTGTCCTGGGTGGGAATCGAAACCACGACCATTAGCGCATAACATAGGATCATAACTATCTGCGCCAACGGGCCCGTCAGACACTATAAACGAAATTGACTAAGGCATTTATTGTGTATGTGGCTACTACTGCAAGGCTGGGTTTATTCCCATAATTGCCACACTGGGCTGACGTAGCAACCATCCTGCCCATTTCTGCCCTGTTACAATTGAGCCACGCTGAAGAGACTGTCAATTCCGATATTTTAGTATCTCTAACAATATATAGTGCATCAAGATAAAGTGCGATGATATATTGTAGTTTCAAATACTGGTACAATTCCCGAAGTTTGACCAAATCAGTTTTGGCGCAAACTTTTCCGTGAGCAAAGCAGCAAAAGCAGCCATTAAAAGTCTACTGTTAGACGTAAGCCTCCCCAAGATACTGGATTTTTGCCTAGAATTGTCACGCTGGGCAGGCATGGTGCTAATCGCAGTGCGCAACTTTGCGATGAGGTGCTGCTGCCCATACTCATCCTATAGTATTAAAGCAGCGCTCTTCCGGATAGATATGCCGCCATCTATCGGTCCCGGTAACTTAGTCGCCTCTTATGACACCTGTTACAGAGGGAGGTACAATTCTGCTCTACCAGCACATCACGGCTAAACTATAAATAGCTTTTATTTAGCTATAAAAATACATAGACATATTACAGACTCTTTAATCAAGAACGTATATTTCCACACTCACAATCACATTTCTTAAACAACATTTAAACTTGAACAACGAGTGACATTTCAAAACATATCTTGCAACCTCACTCCAGACATGTCTCATTGTTTACTTCAAAACATGTATCTTTTGAGACAGCCGTCTAAATTAAGCGACGTCGGTGACATGCGTGACTCGACATGTCCTGACATCTAAATTCGGTCTTGGGAATTGTATCAGGGCATCGCAGTGTTATTTTGATGGTACTACAGCCTCGTTGGTAAGCTGGCATCATATTTTAAACATTTGAATGTTCGAAATACAAATACCTGAGACGGACCCGATGGCGCAGATGGTAGTAATCCTATCTTGTTCACAAGGTCGAGGTTCGGTGCCCACCCAGTACAAATACTTATATGATGATATTTATGTCTGTATCTGGATGTTGTATGTATTTAAGTATTATATTTCTGATTCCTCTATTATATGAAGTCCAAAAGTGACTTATTTCAGAGTCACATTATATGAGATGTTGTGTATCCATACGTAAATATAGATCAACCCTACAATATGAATCTTTTTTTGTATTATGGAAATTTGAAAGAAGTAAAGATTTTTTCAAAAGTCATAATGAATTTGAATAAAATTTAAAAATAATATTGATTAGTATCATCATATATAGGCTATATGTTATTTATAAAGTTATGTCCGCTAACTTCACTGTGGTCTACGTTTACCAATAAATATAATTTTCTATATTTTTCATACATTATTTACTTGATTTAGAACTACTGCCGGTAAACAATATCGTAGTACCTATAGCAAACATAGAAACGGAAGCGATCGAAATTAAAAAAATAAACGAAAGTTATTATATTTATTGTTAACTTAAAAAAAATATGGCACGTAAACTTGTCCATCTTAAAAAAAGCACTCGCAAATTGGCTGAAAAGGCGAACAAAAATAAACTATTTCTTAATTGAGTTAAAAGTATTTTTATTGTGAGTAATGACCGCGTAAATGTAGGAAAATATTTAACCACATTGTATTTAAAAATACTACAGGAAGGGAAACACTTCAGGAAGTGGATGTACACATTACTCGGTATAATAGCATTAAATTATAAATCTTACGAAACAGCGAACAGTCTCCAGAATTCCGTTGACTTTGACCTGCACATTCAGGAGCAAACTTATTCGAAGTTGAACTCCTCGTTTTACTAGACAGTGATACGAGCCAGTTAAAAATACATCTAATTTTTAAAAGGAATCAGCGTTATTTCCTCAAGACCGCACAGAAAAGTTGAAATTTACTGCAATAAGTTTAGTGAACCCGACAAACCCTGCCTTTTATCTTGGAGAAACGAAAACTGCACCACAGTCAGAAAAAAATAAAACTAGAGCCAAGAAACAGCCGAGCAATTTTAAATATTCACAAAAGCGACTGTAAACGGTTAGTCTCTTTAGCTAATTTAACGAAAAGGGAAACCTAGACTTGAGTTCTTTGACGGATTTTATGCACAAATTTCGACCTTGAGTCTTTGAGATAAGGGAATAATAAATGTGGGAGTACGTCAAGGCTGACTTGTATATTGACGACGACTAGGCCCTCAGGGTCCAATACGGCAACAAGGGTACCCAATATTTCAAGATTGGATGGGATTAACGAGTACGTATAAAATTTTCCCTGAAGTCTTCTTATAGATATGAACGCATGGATTATGTATGAATGGTAAAGAAAGAACTGGCTGAAATGTCTATTGAAAATTCTACTTGAGGCAAGATACGACTTGAAGAGATTAAAAGCAAATGTATTTGTTTTGAAAATTTGAAACCATATCAAACCAATCATTGTCTTTATATGTTTGTACCTGTCTTAGCTTTAATTAATTAAATTCAGTATATAATTTCCTTTATATACATTTGTTAGGTCGTATGCGGTCTCCATACGCTAGAAACGATCACATAACAATCGCTTATTGCAACCAATATCCACAATTTTTTATGATTACTCAACTCTTCCATTTATCATAAGGATTGCTAAAGGGAAATTTTGATCTAAATGTAAAAGATCAAATATATATAATTATTTTAATCGTTTAAGTCTTAAAACATAATGACAAATATACTTCTTAAATACATATATTTACCACCCAGACACAGAACAAATATACATATCATCATATTAATATTTTTCCTGGATCGAATGGGGGTCGAATCCACGACATTTGGCGCACAAGACAGGATCACTACAATTTTCGCCACCGGGCCCGTCAAAAATTATACCACGTTCAGTACTATGCACATACTTAATCTGTTTATAGCTTTAAATACAGTAATAATCAAAGTTGGTCTTGAATGGTTTGAATAACCTATACATACAGATATAATGCTTGTGTCCCATTGGGGTAGGCAGAGACCATGGATCTCTACTTGTTACGATCTTGGTATACCTCTCTTGCTTCCCTTACTCGCTCTATATATTTGTGTAGTCATTCTCCTTTCATCCATTCTTTCTACATGTCCAAATAAATATTATAATTAAATAACCGAATAACGAAACCTTAATTTCTGTTTCAATAATGACAAAACTAGCCTCACAAATTTCCCATTAAGAACATGTATGTAATGATGTAGGTAAACTGTTATAATGACCAAGCCATCAAACAAAACTCATTCCGTGCCACGTTAGGCATAATTTTTATATAAAGCTCTCAAGATACCTCCAACCCATAATATATTGCGAAGTACAAGAAATGTCTGCTTTGGAAACTTATGAATCTCGTCCCTCCTTCCTTGGAGTTTTTTAACGTGAATATACCCGAAGGTACCGGGGACTCATTTGGTGTTATTCCATTTATTTTTTTATAGCGTTTCCTGCATTCATAAGAGACGTCTTGTTTATATTTTTGCTTTTAAAGTGTCGGTCGGTCGGACGTGGCGCTGATATTTTCCGCAGATCTTTTATAGTCTAGTCTCGGGGTTTCGTTTTCTTGAGAACACCGCGAAATTTCTTTTGATTAGTGTTTTATGTCGCGAAATATCTAGTTTATGAAAATGGTCTGGCTGTCTATGGATAAGTTTTTATTTGGTTTTGAAAACGCCAAGGTTGCAATTACTGTCCTTCGTAAAATAAACAAGGATAGCGAATGGAGGGAGCGTTGGTTTCGTTATTATCATTGTGGTTTTGAGAATACTTGAAGAATATCAACTTTCCTAGAAGAGTTTCCAGTGCTAAAGGTAGACCAGATACAAAATCTGTCTGCGTTGTTCTCTCTCTCAACTATTTCTATCGCTAAATAGCAGTTGGCATTGTTGTAGTTTAAGTTGTAGGTTGAGAGAGGCAGTGAAATTATTGGGATGTCTGACTAACTCTTTTAAACCCCAAGGTCGGCAACGCGCTCGTAATATCTTGGTGATATTGCGAGCGTCAATAGTCTGCAATGATGGCATACTATATGATTGTTTTTAAAATTACCATTAAAATCTAATTAATATTAGATAATCTGTATCTTAAGGATCTAATTACCTTGAAATGTGAATATTTGATAAGAATCTTTTTTTTTGTTTTTGGTTTATAGATATATAATTTTTTAACAGGTCCCTTGGCGTAGATGGTAGTGAGTTTGTGCACCAAAGGTCGTCGAGTGGATTCCTACCCAAGACCAGTATTCTAGTTATTCAGTCTGGGTGGTAAAAATATGTATTTAAATATTTGATTTGTGTGTGTGAGTGACTTATCTTAGAGTCAGATTAATGAATGACATGTTGTGTTAATTAATACATTTATTATAATTTTTAGTTCAAACGAGCAATTAAATAATATTTTAATAAACGATGTCATTTTTTTTAACATCTCTTATTACTAATAACGTACAGACGTCATATCATTTTATACAGATATATTACGAGTTTAGAATCAGTTTTACTTTTTGTAACCACTTTATATAGCTAACTCAAAATTTTTTTTTTATCGAAACTTAATAAAATTGGGCATATATATAGTTTGAACCCTTGGTAAGGAAAAAGGCTAATTTTGACCTGAAAACAGTTTCTGAAAACGCTACGAAACATAATAAATAAATAATATTGGAGTGTCTTTTTGTAATATTAAAATAACTACTAAATGTTTGTGTATAAATGTTTTGAATATCTGTCGGTCTATTTGTTTGATATATATAATCTCTAGAACAGCATGGGCTTTATAACATCACGTTCCGGCTAATAGAATCGGAGCAACAATGAAAAATATGGCAAGAACTGGCGAAAAATATACGTTTTGAGAGCATTCGTTGCGTGTGCTGGGATAATGGTTGAATTACGTATTGAGATACGCAAAAATAATGTAAGAGGACATTCTTTTCCTTTAAATGATATGCTGCCAAATTTAATTATCCCACGCAAACGAATACGCGGTCACAGCTTATATTAAAAAAAAGTGTGAGAATTTTTCTAGATTATTAATCCTTACTCAGTTTTATGGTCACATGCCAAGTTGATCTTGAACCGATAGTGCTCTATGCGGATTCAGCACAAAGAGCGTGCTGAGACTTTATCTTATACCGTAGATTTAATGCATAAACAGCCGTGAGGTACCTTCAGAGTAGAATAGTACATCCCCTTTTACCAGGTTTCGTAACAATAATAATAAGTTCCCACGACATCTCGTACATCGACTTGACTCCGTTATTTAGGCAAATTGCTTAAAGCACCTGTGTTACGGACATCAGACGACAGAGGAATCACAAACATAGTATGTACTTAAATATATATATATATATATATATATATATATAATTATATGACTAAGGTACAGAACCAACAGACGGCGGTATATCCATCTGAAACAGTGTAGCTCAAACTCAATTAACAAGCTTATTTTAAACCTGTTTTTTTATGTTTGATTTTATTGTTTACTGTAATCTAGCAATCTTATTTAAAAACTTCTACTGAAATAAGCTTATTATAATGCTTTAAAAGTTTTAAAATAAGTCAACAGTAATAATTCCAGTATTTTGTTACGGAATGAAATTAATTCTATTTCGTATTATTATATAAGTTTGTTAAATCATTTTAAAATAAACTTAAGTAAAAAATAACACCACTTGTCGGAAAATGATAAACATATATTTTTTAATTATGTATATTTAATGTAATATGGATAATGTATAATTCTTCTGAGAATAAATTATTAAAACCTTTGGTTATCTTTGACCTGAAAAATCAATTGGAAAAGCAGTAGCAACTAAGATACAATTTTCTATTATTTACGCGTTCACTACTCAGGTTTTTTGTAAATAATCTGCTAATTATCTTATAAGTGAAATAAACCGCATTGTATGGCCGTTAAAAGAGTAATTTCATTATGAATAACTAAAATATTAACACTAGCTTTTTCCTATGCCTTCGCTGGTCTTAAATTCGAGGTAACATACTTCCGCTTTTCCGATTTACAACACAAAAAAGAATTCGTAATAGAATAATATTTAAATATGCCACCATTAAAAAACATTGTCAGGTATTTTCGTTATGAACAAATGTGTGTACCTATTTTTAGCTTCCTGCCATGAAAACTGTGAAAGTCCCATATACAATTTCAACCCTTATTTAAAGTTTTTGGGAGCAGATTTCCTTAAAAAAAAGGAACACAATTTCTTTGTTATTAACCAATAGTTTACATACAAATTTTTAGCTTTCTACCTTAAAAAAAGCGAAAAATTTCTCCATATTGCTTCGGAAAGTTAAATTTTTGAAAGAGACAAAAATCGTATTAAGATAATGCTCCGTTTTGCTGTGTAAGACGGACAGGCACACACATACATATTCCAATTTACAATATTGGTGTGGATAGCCAACAAATTAGGAGGTCAGTCAGGTAAATGTAATTTAATGCTTTGTGCGTATGTTGTACCAAAAATAAGGGTACAGAATACTTCAAAATTTGCCTAAATGTGTGCAGCTAAGAGAACGTGCGTCTTAGTAACGCTTATGATTATCCAATTAATAATTTATAATAACAATCTTCATTGAACATATTGGAAAATAAATTGAATAAAGATTATTTTTACTTAGACTTTCTTACTTAGATTTAAGAATTTTCTTGTAGTCAGTTTTTACGTAGTTAGATTAGTACCGCCCTCTGTATCGAGTATCGTAAAAGGCAACTAAGGTACCAGAACTGACAGATGGCAGTCTATCCATCCGAAACAGAGTATCACAAATGCCTAGGGCGGGGACAGGCAGCAGCATGCTCATCGCGAATTCTGCGATTGCCAACACGCTTGCCAAGTGCGGCAATTGCAGGAAAAGTGCCCTCTTTCTTGGAGAGGTCTAAATTCAACAGCGGAACTTGACTTATATTGACGATTTAAAAACGGTTACACACATAGTTTTTTTTTAAGTAATACGACTGTCCTCACACAAAACTCGTCTGCATTGGTACTCTTTCTTATTTCTACCGTTAAACACAAATGTTTTCATTGTTGTGTTTCGGTTTGAAGGGTGAGAGAGGCAGCGAAAATACTGGGTAATGTGATATAACTATCTTCAAGTCACACGCTTGGCAACACGCTAGTGATATCCTTGTGATACGAAGACTGTCTATAGGTGGGGACGCTTACTATAACACCAACTGTAGGCTTGTTAATTCACTTGGTACAAAAAAAAACAACTAGGTTACTGACAGGTGGTGGTGTAGCCATCCGAACGTGTAGTTCAAACAATTCTCTGATTACAGACATGCGTGTCTATTATTATATAAATCTTCTAAACTTTAAATTAATTTTAGTGATTAATTTGAAATAAAAATTATAATATGTATAATGTTTTAACTGAAAATTTTTTTTTACAAATGCAGTTAAAGAAATTTAATTTAACTTAACAGAATTTTATATTTCTCTTACTAAATTAAACAGGCACTAAAGCTATTTAAAAAATATGCAATAATTGATAGTAATTACAATATCACTATTGACTGACGATCCTGATAACCTAATTGGATTATTATAATATTGACACAATATCTGACTTTGATATCTGTCGCTTAAAGCACTTGTATTACCGATAACAGTTTATATATATATACATATTTAACACATATACAATAAACTAAAATATCAATATAAAAATGTTTGTCCTGGGAAATTGAACCCGACATTCATCATATTAGAGTAATTTTAACAAATAGGTTATTAATTAATCTACTTTAAACATAAATCTGTCGGCTGCTAATGCGTCGCGACTATCAGAATTGACTATTGTCCACCAATAAAATCTACATATTGGCATACAAATGGAGAAGACAACCAAAGATCAAACTTAACTCAGTCCCTAATTCAGTATTCACGTACGGATTTTACCAATAAAAATTCTGCCACGTGCGAAGTCCCCTAGATCACATAAAGAAAGGTTTATGGGACTCCCGGGCAAAATACAAAGTCTCCATCGGTTACGGATAATGCTTACTAAGAATGCTTCCAGAATAATATAAATGTTACATGCTTTAACACATAGTAACGATATATTGTTGTGCTGATTGTATTATGTACTGGCGTCCTTTCATAATGGTTTACTAGGAAAGTAATATTTGTCTTTTTTAATCATTCATTCAAGTAAAGCCACTATATGACAAACACAAAAGGAATTCATACATTTACATGACATATCACATACATTGACCTATTTTCGTGATAAGTACTTAATACACTTATGTCACAGATATCAGGCAGCAGAGGAATTACAAATATATTATAAATGATTTATATAAATAACACCCAGACACAGAACAAATCTTCATCAAAAGAAGAATTGGTCTGAGTAAAGATTAGCTTAAAATGTTCTTGTTTCTGTTGTACAGTTTTAAAGATCTAAGTATATATAGTGGCAGATATCGGAAAGTGACTTTATTATATATTACGTTGTAAATTATAAGTAACATGTACTTGACGTATGTTTCATACCCACACAGAACAAATACAAAGAAACAAGCGCTCATCACACAACATTTTGTGCTCATCACACAAAAATATGGTTGGGAAAAAATCCATAAAGCTTAAACCACTAAGTAGCGTTTCTACTAATTTTAACAAATCAGTTTCACCTGTACTTTATATATCTTACATTCATTAAGAACTTCATAACATTTAAGTTATACAATGCCCGTTATAACTGAAGATATAGGACTCTACAATTATGAAGCAATCCCCGCAATAAGCATAGAGTTAGATGAATGTTTGTTCTACAGTCTAGCGCTCCACACAGAGCGGCTCTACCCATGTCACGCTTAGCAAGCGTTTGTAGGATAACCTTAAATTAGTACGAGGACAGACTAGACGGAGAGTCCAAGTTAAATGACAGCAGCTATATTTGCTTTGATATTTGACTCTAGAAACGGTCTGTTGATTATGGAGCTTAATACAGTGGGAAATAGATTTTACTTTTATGTATATGTATTTGAATTTCATGATGTTATAATAATAATTTAATAATGAGGTCATTATTAATTTGAACTTTTTTGAAACTTTGTCATATACATAATAATGGTGCTGTTGATAATCTGCGAAAAATGGGTTAAACATGATCTATGCACACTTAATTTATGCCAAAGCATAGATAGTTTAAGTACTTTAAAAAATGATGCAGCTTGCTCCTATTTTTTAAAAATATTTTGTTAGGAAATAAAATAAAAATAAAGGTTTTGAAAGTTTACCAACAATTTCTTATTTCTGGGTAAACTAAAATTAATGGTAAATTATATTATACATATATTAATACCGCAAAAATAGCATTTGCTAATCTCTTGTCCTGTATCGACAAAGCTTTCAAAGAAATAAAGCTTTTATATTTCCTCTGAATTTTTTTTCAGAAATTTAATCAAATCAAAAAAATAATGCTGTATTTTTTCTCATGGAATTTCATATCATCTTAAAATTTTCATATCACGATTAGTACTCCTCCGAAACACCTAGACCGATTTTATGAAATTTTTATGTGTATTTGATAGGTATGAGAGTTGGGTGTAAAGTATATTTGATAACGGAAAGAAATATAGTGTATTCCTTTTAAGTTTTCCTTTTGATATTTTTTCTATATTATTGATGGCAATTCCTTTCACTAAACATAATTTATTTGGCGATACAACGTTTAACAGCTATGTAAGTCTAGTATAATAAAGAATAGGAAAGTTAACAGCAAAAAATATTTCTCTTCAATATTACTATAGGCTATATTATTACTATATACTATAGTTCATAATCCATACGCTATCTATCCCTAATTTAATGGGTGAGAGCGTTTTTCACGAGGTAACGGTTTTTTTTCTTACCTTTTTTTAAATCAGTAACCGTAACCTGGTACTTGATTAGGTCTCTGGGGTAAGATCCCCTTAGGTATCAGATTTCTAACATCAAAAACGTCTCATTCTATAGTTTATATTCCGACGTAATGTTCCATTTTAAATATCACGTCGAAGTACGTCAAATTCGTTGGTGGTAGTGATCCTATTTTGTGTGCTAGGGGTCGTGGGTTCAGGACAAACATTTATATAATGGATATTTATATTTGTTCTGTGTCACACTACTGATATTTATATATAATATTTGTAATTCCTCACCGAAATTGGTAATATAAGTGCTTGAAGCGACCTATTTTCAAGTGAGAAAATATGTGAGATGTTAGTGGATTTTCATAATCATCATTACAACCATTAGAAATCTTTGCCGGATATACGGCTTCCCGAGAAGGAGGGTATTTTTCCTGTGATTGCCGCGCTGGGCAAGCGTGTTGGCAATTGCAAAGCGCAGCTTTCGCGACGGGGTTGCTGTTCCATCCCCGCCTTGGGCATTCCAGTACAGAGGGAGATATTATTCTACTATGCCGTCCCCACCTTGGACATTTCAGTACAGAGGGAGGTATTATTCTACTCTGCCGTCCCCACCTTGGGCATT